>JAQGBA010001064.1:0-19282 GCA_034698125.1 Prionchulus punctatus | reverse complement strand
CCCCCCCCCCCTAGCTACGATCAGCGTTTAGTATATTTTGGTTTAGAAAGGCTCGAGACACGTCGCATTCACCTCGACTTGATCTATTTTTACAAATCTTTTCATAATAGCTTTATTATAGTTTAAATGATTATGTTGTGCGTGCACCTCTAATGTCTCGTAAATCAAATGCTAACAAACCATACCTCCTCTCATGTAAAACTGATCCGCTAAAATATTCGTACTTTTATTGTATTGTTATGTACTGGAATGTTTTAGGTGAGGATATCACATCATTGCCAAACGTTTATCGTTTTAAAAAAGCTGTCACTAAATTCAATTTTTCTCATTTTATAAAAGGACAGCGATTTTATGTCTTTATCGACTCCAGCCGTTCTTGTGTTCAGCTTTTACTAACTCTGTATTAGTTAATTTTGTATTAATCTTCTGCTTGCACGAATAAATTACAATTACAATTACAAATGCTGTTTTTGTAAGTTAGAAACAAAAAAATTATGGTTTAAAGTGCGTCGAATACTTTATATGTTTGTTTGCGCTGTCGATCGGTCGCGTCTACTGTATTAACTCAAAATTATTGATTTCTTTATTCGAATAAGATTTTTAAACGGCTAATTATGTAATTATGCCGAAAGATAGGAAATAAAATAAAGAAAAGAAACAAGACCCGATTCGTCGTCCATTGTTGCTGTGTTTGGTCGGCGTCGATAACATCGTTATAAAACAACATATCGAGTGGTCCGAAGTGTTTAGCGGTACGAAATGCGTAACAGATATCTAATTTTCAACAATTTGGGTGAAACGATTTTCTTCGCGACCGAAGACACGGAACCTTGCAATTTGATGCGCATGCGAAAATCGCGAGCGTTTCGCGTTCGAAATTTGGACGTGACCGGAAATCAAATCATGATTCTCGAATCCGACTTAGCCGTCTGTTATCAGCGTGAAATATCGGTCGCAATTCCGTCCGGTAACGTCGTCGCGTTTATTTATAAAATCCCAGCGTTTTTCGCGCCCGACTTCGAAGTCGTCGACGTCGCCGGCGCTTTGATGTTCAAAGTTTCGAGTCTATTATCGGCGGCAGTCAAGTGGGCCGAGTCGATTTCGACGTTTAAGCCAGCGACGGAAAGTCGCCGATCAGCCAAATTACGAGACAATGGCAGGGATTTTTGAAAACGCTTTTCACCGACGCCGACACATTCGACATGAGGATACCGGCCGATATGGACGCTCTTTGGAAAGCTGTTCTGATGTGCTGTACGTTCGCTGTCGATTTCGAATTTTACGAACAATAAAATGAAAAAATAGCTGTAAATTAAGTTGATTATTTTTTATTTCGAATGCGTTTGCTGTGTTTTAAAAACATACTGTGTCCTTTTTAAATTAGTTCAATAAAGTGTGCTTTGTCAACCTTAGAACGGAAGAAAATTGTTTCAAAAGATGCTTCAAACGGTTTGCATTTTAGACTTGCTTTTGAAATTTATTTGTCACTTTAGCTGTTTGTTTCCATGCTAGTCGGTCGTGTTTAGCTTTGTTTGCTTGATTTTATCAATTTCCACTTCTTCAAATTTTCAATAGTTTCAATGCAAAAACTTCACGGAAATGGCATGCGGTCGTGGTAAAATTGAATCTGCTTCACGCTATATTTGAAAAACAATTTTTCTGTTTTTTTTTATGCTTTGAGTCGCTTTTTGAAAACTAATTTTCAGCTTTTGCGAATAAAACATTTTTAGATTTGGGTAGTTGACAGCAAAAAAGAACTCACTAAAAAAACTAATTTCAAATTAATTTAGTGCGAATCAGTAGCTTTTCGGGGCAATTTGCTTTACGAATTTTTTTTAAACTTTCAAATACTTGCGAAAATTGTAATTTATGCGAACAAATCGAACATTTGCCAAACTAAATATTTACTTTTACAATATTTCTTTTATTACATATCACACAGAAAAGCAAAAATAACTCATTCAGCAATGCATCATAAGCAGAAAAGCGAAATATAACTTTTGCGTCGGGCATTCGACAAAATTTTTTTACAATCTGTTTTACCATTTACAAACGAAACTAATTTTTTACATACAAAAAAACATCAAGCCGACGAACGAAGTACATTAGAAAATTTACAATTAACAAATTTTGACTACGAATCGACATAAAAGAAGCAAAAAAAACGTTTCCTTCCGCGTCGAAAGAGGTAAAAAACGAAAACGCTATAACCAAAAAAACGTAAAATAAATTACCGAAAATAGGGCAGAGCGTAAACAGATCGGGAGAAATAACAAAACAAATCGAATAAGCAAAATTAAAACGACAAGAAAACGAAATGAAATTGATACCAACGCCTACGAAAGTCTAAAATGCGTCCGTCCACGGTCAGCAAAACAAAAAGCAAGTTTCAAACGACGACCGTTCGGTACTGATTCGATTCGTCCGTTCGATTTTCTAACAGATTCAATCTACCGTTTCTGCGAAACAAAACTCTCATTGTGCCCGTGCCAGTCGGCGACGACTGGTCGATTTCCTCGCTAATTTTCTCTCTTTCGCCGTCTCGCCGATCGACGACGCTGGAAAAGAATCGAATTTCAACAATTCGTTTTAAAAAACACACGAAAATCGCAAGATAAATCTACTTTTCTTTGCCCGATAATATCAAAACTTGTCCTTTATTCGTTCCGTAACAAATTCCGTGCCCGGGCGTTTTCAACCAAGTGGCGCAATTCAAACTTTCGTTACGTACGGCGAGCATATCTTCGATCGGCGTTTCGTTCGAACGGTGCTCGACGTTCATCGTCAACTGTGTGCAAAAAATGATTAAGCATCGAAATTACGGAAAAGAAACCAGACGAAAATACTTTTAATTCTCTCGGTTTATCGGCGGCAGCATTGTCTTTGCCGTCGCACATTCGATAAACTTGAGCAAACGTCTGAAAAATCAAATTACCTATCATGACAAGGAACTGTAGTTGCATGCGAACAATGGTTACAATGAACTATAGTTGAATATAGTTGAATTCACTATAGTTGCACGCGGACTATAGTCTTCATCTAACTAACTTGAGGCGAATGTCTCAATCGTAAATAACGTCTCGACGCCAATCCGATTAATATGTGACCCATTGCGGGCGAAATGCAGACGGAAATTGCGTTCGGAGCTGCAAGAAAAAGTAACATTTTTGAATTCTACAAACACGAAACAATTTTTGGCTCGTTTCAGAAATACCGAACGTTTTTTGATACAAAACGACGCCTCGATCTTCGGGTCTCAACGAAACTACTTTCAAAATCGTATGCGCCCATAAACTTTTATCTTCCCGATCGTTTTCGACGAACGCCGCCAACAAACGCCCGTCGTCACTAATACTAACGCTGCCGTCGTTGTTCAATTTACATCGACCCAAAATTACGTTCGCAGAGCCTAAAAACAATTAGAAACTAAGTTTCAAAGCAAAAATCGACTAAAATCGCGTCACCTTGCGAAATATCCGGGGGCTGATTGCGTTTCACGTTCCAAAATTGAATTCGACACGTTGTATCCAAAATATTATTGGCGACGGCGACGTCACCAGTTCCGATAAAAGCTCCTAAAAACGTTTACAACCACTAATGTTCATTGCAAACTATAGATCAAGAGCAACTATAATTCGTAAGAAACAACAGTTCAAAGTCAACAACCTGTCGTGGGAGTAAAAAAGAACCAGCGACTACAGTTTCTCGATAATTGATGAGTTATTATAGTTTATGAGGAACTATAGTTCACTAGCTAACTACACTTCATAGTTGAATCCAGACCGAAAACTTACCTGCGATAGCTCTGTTGACAGATCTGTGCAAATCGAACGAACTCATTCTATCCTCGGCTTCCATTTCATCCCAGGCGATTTGCGCCGCCGGTGCGTTGACGGTCCGCTCCAAAATTACGTACGCGCGACGTTGCTGCGGCTCCATGTGAATGTCGGGCAAGGTCGGTCGACCGACGTTCCAAACGTTCGGATTACCGCTGACCATCGAATATTCGGCCGGCGCCGGTCGTCGGTGCCAAGGCACGTTCGACGGCGAACCAGACGACGCTGTTGCGGCGGCGGCGACGTTCGTCGATCGTTGTTGCTCACGCGTTTGAAACGCGGCGAACGTCGAAAATGGATTTTCGTTGTATTCAGGCCGCGACGTCAATCGATGTTGAGTGTCGTCGATCAATCGTCGCAACGCCGAAATGTCGCGCCGAACCGACAACGATTCGGTGGACGACGGCGACGGCAATCGTCGAACATTGTCGGCGCTCAAATCGCGCAACGCGCGCACCTGCGACGTGTGCAGCAAGCGAGCTTCGCGGCGCTCGTACAATTCCATTTGGGTCATCAGCGGATGCTCGTTGGACACGCGACGCGACAGACGCGAAACTTCTTCGTTCAAAACGTCGGCGCGACGCTCGAGATCGTTGAGTCGTTCGGCGGCCGCACGCACGCGTCGCATGTTGTCGGGCAAAATGCTCGACGGCGAGTCCAACGCGTGCGAACGCGACGAAGTGAACAATCGTTGACGCCGTCGCATCGCCACGTCGACGGCGTTCGATATGGCGATTCGAGCTCGTACGTTGGTCATCGGCTGACCGTCAGTATTAACGCGCGGTGATGACAGCGTCGATTGGCTAAACATATTAACGAGTGACGACGGCGGTTGACCGTCTCGATTAACCAGCGCAGGAACTTGGCTTGTTGGTGGTTCGACGACGTTCGAATTTGAAGTTGAGACATCCGCCTCCATGAGACGGCGCACTTTTTGACAGCGATTCGCTAAATCGTCGCCGGCCTTTCCAACCGTTTCAGCGACGTTGTTCGATCCGCCACTACCGACTGAAACAGAAAAGTGACCGAAAATTGTATTTAACGTTCGATAAATTTGTGTCGATTTTGTTTTACCGGTACAATTCGACGACGAAACAGCGTCTACGGCGTTTCGATTGTGAACGGGCTCGCTGACTTTTCGTCGTTTCGAATTCGGCGCTTGACACGAAGAAGCGATCAGATCTTTGATTTCAGAAATTTCACCGCCGCCGCTCGACGACATCGCCGATTCGTTCGTCGCAGGGGCGCAATCCGTTTGATTACTACGTTTAACGGTCGACGTTTTTGAAACGGTACTCGAGCTACTCGAAGACGCCGACGTAGACGGTCCCGGTTGATCGTCGTCCGGCGGGTCGACGGTGATCGGCGACGTTTGCGCGTGAGCATCAATTTTCGATACGGTTTGAGCTTGAGCGTCGGATTTCGAAACCGAACGATCTTGAATTTTCGACATAATATCTTGTTTCCATGCGCGAACGAAGCTTTGAAATTCTGAAAAACGTGTGAAAAATTGAAATAAAAAGAAAAAATTGAAAATATCCCTTCAAAAAGACAAACAAAATAAATAAGCCACTCGCCTTTGATCTCTTCGGTCAATCTAACTCTAATGAAAGTCAACGTCTGTGAATCAGTGGCGTTCGTCACATCGCGTTTAATGTCGTTCAAAACGATTCGATGATGATTTAAATCTGAAAAGAAAATTTCTTGCTTCAATTTTATACCGACGAAAATCAAACTAAGAGCTCGTTTCGACGAGTTAAAAACAAAATTCTAGTTTGTGAGCGCAAAAAATTACTTACAAACTTTCGTCGTCGAATTCATCGGTAAAGTCGAATCGAAGTCGCGAATCAGTTCTTGAACTTTCATCAATCGGCTGATTTCGTTTTCCATCTGTAAACGTTGCCGTTGCTGCTCGGTAAATCGGTCGAAGCCGGCGATTTCTTGCATTTCGGCTCGCGTCGGCAGCTCTAAAACTTCTCTCATTCGAGACAAAGCGTCCAACAGCGCGTAGCCGGTCGACCGCTGGCCGGCCGATCCACCGGCGCCGCAACAAGCGCCCGAGGACGATTGATCCGATTTCGGTTCCTCCGTCTGCGGATATTTCTTATCGACCACTTCCTACGAAAGCCGAGCGAGACATTAATTTTAAAACGTGTAAACCGGTCCAAAAACGGAAACGAACTTGTAATTTTTTCATTTCGTCCAACGTTTGACTAAATTGCTGCATTAAAAGCTGAGCCTGTTCGGAAATGTGTCTGTACGATTGTCGCAAACGTGCGATCGAGTCGTGATGACGTCGAACGAATTGTTCCATACTTTGCGTCGTGATTTCGCGAGCGTAAGCGACGGCGTCTTGCAATCCTTACACCAAAAATGAGTCGCTTTTGAACTATAGTTCGTAAGAGGTGCTGAACTATAGTCTCGCATTAACTATAGTGGCCTACGAACTATAGTTGAATGAATTACCTTCTAAAGCTATCGGGGAAAGCGGTGGTCGTGCTAAATCCGTCGTATTTTCTGCGTCGCCCGACGACGTACCGGCTTGTTGGGCGGCTTCGTCCAGACTCGACGGACTTAAAGGAATTCGTTCCGATCGACGAATTTCGACTTCTTCCGTCGCGAATCGTTCGGGTTCGACGATCGGCACGTTGACGTGCGATGGTAAAGCATCGGCGATAAGCGGTCGTTCGAAATAAACGTTGTTATTGTTCGCGGACGATGGAAACGATCCGTTCCCGATTGTCGATGAGCTGCTGCTTGAATTTGCGCTGTTCGACGACGTTGACGGCGATGAATTAGTTTCGTCGAATATCATCGGCACAATTTCGACGCGTCGACGCATGTACGACAGGGGATCGGTAACCGGTTCGGACATTTGGTGGTCTCTATAGTTCGAAAAAGGCATGAGATTTCTTCTCGCGTACGACGTCGACGATGACGATTCGGGGCCGAACGAAGAACGAGAAAATGAAGTTGACGATGGACCGGCGACGGTCGTCGGCGATTCGCCGAACGAAACGTAATCTCGAGTGTCGAACGACGGCGCTATGGATTCCGGCTCGAGAAACGGATCGACGTCCCAACGTTGGGCGGCGTCGGCCAAATCTGGATATCGTTGGCGCAGATCGTTGTAGCGAGTTTGTAGCTCGTTGTAGCGTTGCAACATGCGTTGATGGCTTCTCGATAGTTCGGCACGCATTTGCAGCAATTCGTTTCTCGACGTTAACATTTCGCGGAACCTCAAAAAAGATAGAAAAACCGCTCGAAATGTGCATCGGCAAGAAGCTAAACGGGCATTTTTCGAAAACGTACCTTAAAGGCATAACTTCAGGCGGGGTCGCGATGCATCTCGTTGGTTCTTGCATTTCACGCGGATTTGTAATTCCGGTGTACAGGACGAAGCCGGTCGGATCAAATTTAACATATCTAAAAGGAACTTAGCTTCAGGGACTATAGAGCTCGATCAACTAGAGAGTGAGTCCACTATAGTTTGATATCTAGCAGAAATGCAACTATAGTTACACGAAAAGGCAAGTTTAAAAGCAAATTTGACACGAATTTGCTTTTTTTTGTACCTTAAACGCTCCCGGACCGAACTAGTCTGGCAAATGGCATACGGATATGATTGATTCCAATCCCATAGAAGAACTTTATCCGCCGTCGCCACTGCGAGACATCTATCGAATGGGTGAAACGCGACGCTGGCTATCGCCGTATTATCTTCGGTTTGTAAAACTTCGCTGCATCCGCTCTAAAATAGCGTGAAACAATTTTAGACACAATAAAGCATTTTTAAAACAAAAGTATGTACTTTTAAGTCCCAAACTCTGACTTCGCCGGCCAAACAGCCTGAGGCTAGTAAATCGTTTCGAATCGGATGAAAAGAGACCGTCCACGGAGTTCGCCGATGTCCGGATAGACAGTGAATAACTTTGCCCGTAGCCACTTGCGATATGTAAATATTATGATCACCGTGGCCGGAAGCCACCAAACGTCTGTTAAAAAACAAAAACGGTGTCAAATTTCAATCGAAACAAAGCAAAGTGATTTCACGAAAATATTTCTACGAAACGACTTTTTACCCGTCGGAGCTTGTCGAAAGGATGAATACGGATTTCGTTGGATGCTTAAAATCGCAAAATTTCGATGCGAAATCGGATTTTAACAGCATATCTTCGGCGGTTTCTTGAAACGAGGAATCCAATAATGTCGAATATCGGACGGTATATCCGAGTTGTCGAATGTGCAGCGAGGTCGATAGATCCATTTTTTCGACCGGAAACAATGAAATCTGGTCAGAAATTTTGTTTTTTTCGTACTAAGCGTCGAAATAAGAAAATTCACACGAAACTCATTCGGGACCGTTGCGAAATCACGCAGCGCCGAAAAATGCACGTAAATGCGCCTATCGTACGCCGGCGTTTGATTTGCAGGTTTTGTGTAAAGTGTTTCTACTTTGATAATAGTTTGCGTCGAGATCGGTCGGTTTTAGAAAAAAGCTGTTGTTTTGATTCCAAAACGTAGAAAATTCAAAATTCGTGACTAGGACATATTCTTGACGTTTTCTTTTACATTCATTTTTTAATTGTAATTCGGCAATTGATTTGCAAGTTCTGTTCTGCAAGTTCTGAAAGTGTTCGTCACTTTTGTAAAAGTTTGGGTCGAGGGCGGTCGATTTAAAAAAAACGCTGCTCTGTTTTCAGGCCAAACGTAAAAATGCAAAACTATATGTTGGCTATTTTATTTTCGAATAAATTATATTTTTTTACAGGTTGTTTGATCATTTTTTCAATGGAGATGAATCTAAAACACTTGCTTAAGTCTCCAAAATTCATAATTTCGCCGTAGCTTTCAGTTTCATTTATTTTCTAATATTAATTCTAAATGTAAACATTTATTTTAGACGCATTTTGCAAATATTATGACAAAAACCAAAACGTTCCTTGATATCGTTTTTCATGTGCATAAATTTTGTTTGGTGGCTCGATTTTCGATTTCATTAACGATTTTTTTTTCTCAACCATGTTAGGAACGTTTTCAATCTCTTTTCTGACAGTTTTTTCATTCGGCATAAGTAAAAAAGTGAGTAACATTGATCCTTCAAAATAAATACAAATTTTTTGCAGGCTGTACTGTGGATAGAGAACTTAAAACTGACAATGGTACAGTCTACTTTTGCGATTTAGCCTTAGGCCATCCATGCCCACACGACAGCCAGTGCCAGTACAGTGAAATTAGGCTGAAAAAAGTTTGCTGCTCTGAAAAATCCACGGATTATTTCAAAACGCAAAAAGTTTACGGAAAGCGACTGAGACAACAAGGTTTGCGCTGAAACTAATTTCCACCCAATCGCTCAACGAATTCGGGGCTTTTTCAGAAGTTTATTTGGACCCTGTCTACAGCAGGCCTGTGGCTTGTAATCAGTACTTGAGCTATTCAACCATGTGCCCCATCGGTTATGATTGCGTCACTGTCGATTATTTGAGCGGGACTTTCTGTGGAAAAAACGCGGGAAAAATAAATTCGCAGCTCGTTTGTCCAAATTTCGAATATCCTTACTTCACGTACGGATCTCTGATTCCAGCTCCATGCGACTCGAATCAGCTACGAGGATGTCCAGCCGGGTACCATTGTAGATTCTCGCCATTCTACAGTAGGACCATCTGTTGCAAACCGTATCCGGGTTACTTGTTTTGATTGTTTTGACAATGATTTGTTGATTTTTTTGTATTGTTTGTAATTTGTTGTTTTTGGGACGCAAATAAAATTCAACAGCCCGAAATTTGTTTTATAACGTAGAAATCGGACCACAAACAAACTGCTTTCAAGATTTTAAAAGTGGACACGTTACAAAAAATTCAGTCTTTAGTTCTCGCTGGCTGGCGGTCGGTCGGTCGATCCGGGTAAATGAGCTTCGAAATCGCTGATTCAACTAGCAGCTAAGAACTATACGTTTTCGGCGAAAGCGCATTCGATAAATCGCTTTGGATAAATTTAACACCGACTTCTACTAACGGAAATTCGTCGCAAAAACTTTTGAAAGTTCCACTTCTTGCTTCGTAAACGTACGCATTTGGAAGGCAAAAAAAACAAATTTTCTTCGCTGACTTGTTTTTATGACGGTCTCGGTTTCAGTTCGCTGGACAAAAACTTTGTTTGACCTCAGTCGTCGATAATAGTCCCGGATGTTCTTTTGAAAATTGCCAAAGAACAAGTAAAAAGTCTTCGTTATTTGTTTTTAATTTGATGCAAATATTATTTTATAGATTGTCTTTGTTAACGCAAGTCCACCGAATTCTCGTAGTTTTTTGATCGTTAACGGTAAATTTATCGAACCGAGCGACGAATTCGCCGTGAATTTATCGTATCAAAGAAAAATCGCCCGTGTAACTTTTGGCGAAGGAAATGAAGAATACAAACTTCGTCGCTGTAAAGGTGAGTCGATTTATTGGCACGAAATTTGTTTTTTCAACTACAAATCCATCCTCGTTTCAGCTCCAACGGTCGCATTCGTTTCGAAAATGTTAAAATTAATTAAATGCAGGTTATGCTATAAAATTTATAATGATCCGTACCAATTGCCCTGCGGACATATCGCCAGTCAATCATGCGCAAACGAAATATGCGAATGGGCTTTGGATTTCGATAATCTCAACTATAGTTTGCATATTCGATTAAGAATGAGGCTGGGAGTGAGTGAGACGTGTATATTTTTTGTTTTATATTATATTTGCGATCTGTTCACAGATATCAACAGCTACAGTGACTTGCATTGCTTGTTTCAAGAAAATGCCTCTAACCGACGTGATCGACGCCAAAAATCAATCGATTTTAACGGATATCGGTCAAATAAGTGAAGCTCAATACACTTTCAGCATCAAGCCGACTTGCAGCAATGCGGCAATACACGATGTATGGCTGCCGTCGATAACTGCTGGAAATGCGTAACCTGTTCATCCGATTTATGCCCACTGTGTGTACTTGACGATCATCGACATCACGACGTACTATATGGATATTTAGTCGTGGTCGATAAATGGAAATCATACGACAAGAAAGTTCTACGGATCCTCTACCCGCGTTATAAAATCGTTATAAAACAAACTAATGTAAAATATCGAGCAAAAAAATGTTTCACTTTTAAAAAATTTTCATCTTTTACGCAGATATTCATAGATAAAATTAACAAGCTAATCAATTATTGAGGGAAAGTCGAAATCAAATTGAATTATCCCGATCGACAATGAACGCACTTTTGACGCCGATTCAATCTGAATTTTTCAATTTATTGTCCTCGGAGAGTCAAAACTCGAAACAAATGGAAATCGACCAATTATTCGAAAGCTTCACGCAGTCTTTTAAAATTTCAACAACTTCTACCGCCGTACATGAATTCACATCTAAAAGTATAGCACGACTTTTGCTTTTCTCTGCAACATAGTTGGGTAATTTTTTGTTTCTATTTTCAGCGTCGATAATGTTGAGATGTCGCTAAAAATGAATCAAAATGTCACTGAAATGAAAGCGAATTAATTTTTTACTGTGTTTGCAGTTTTTACTCTAAAAGAATTTGAAACATTAATTTTATTGGACATTAACTTTTACATTAAACGACTATAGTCATTGATCAATTATAGTCAGTGGACAACAATAGTTACCGGACCTAATATTATTAAATCTAAAACTTGCCTGAATGTTTTCTCAAGTCGAAAAAGAAGTTGGAACAATTAATTGACTCATACGAGCTTTGAAACATCAATTTTATTGAACGCGACTTTTTCCAGCACTTTTAGCTTGAATATTTCATTATTAGCCACCCCGTCGACGCCGCTTTCGAGACCATTTTAATATTCACATTCGAGTAGTCAATTATTAAACAATTATATTCCAAATGTTGGTACACTGTCGGGCGTCACGCCTGCGTTGGCAGTCGCAGTTGACAAAAGTCCACTTAACACCTCATTTGGTGACTAATTTTTGTTGCTAAGTGATAAGTAAAGTGACATTTTCTGAATTCACATTTTTGTTGGTTCAATTTGAAAAAGTCATTCCTCACGTTTTCGAACTATGGGCGAGTCGAAACCGTTTTGGTTCTGCAAACTCATCGTGGAACACAACACATTGGCGTTTAGTAAGTACATACTGTACGTGGGAGATTCAGGTACGAACTGGGCTTTTCATTTTAGTGATCGCAGTTTTGGTGCAAACCTCGTTCGTTCTGACAACTATCGTGCTATTTTTCTTGGGTTCCAACGTCTTGCCGGTGGATTTCAGCGACGTTCCGTTGATACTCTCTTACGAAACGAGTTATCGTCGAGTTGCATCATGGAATCTACGCAATACGGATCCGTACGAACCGATAATGAAGAACCCGAGTTTCGTAACCGTCGACCAAATCGAACAGCAAATCATCTATCGCCAGCAAGTTGCCGACGTCGTCGAACTGTATTACGAAACCACCGACGGTAGCAACATTCTCAGCTACAAGTTTCTCAAAGTCATCGCCGATTTCGAAAAATCGCTCATGTCGCTGCCGTTGTACGAGAAATTTTGCGTGCTAAATCAAAAATCGAACTGCGTCGAAGTCGATTCCATCGCGAAACTCTTTCCGAACTTGTACAAAAATGAAACTACGGGCTCGTCGTCGTCGTACGTCGACGAATTGGCCGAAGATGAAAACATAACTAAAATTCTCGTGGAAAACATGCGAAACGAATCGATGAAAACGTTGATCGAAGATTACGTCAATATTTTTGCTAAATTTGACGGGAAACAAGCAAAAAGTACGTCCTTGCGATCGTACCTGTTGGCCTCGTGGGCGACGTACAACGAGAAGAATGGAAAGGATTTGCCGACGGATACGAAAGATTTCGGATCGAAAATCTTGTCCCAAAGGTTCTGGAACTATTCGGAAAACGGTCTACCTCACGCTGATAGACTTCCGCTGAATTTCTACTATTACAATGCGTTTTTATATTACGACCGTTTAAGTTATCAATGTAGTCAAGATTCGTTGCTAGCCATCGGCAGTTTTTTGTTTATTTTCGTTTTCTTATGGTTCCAAACTCGATCCTTCTTCATCGCCGTATTCGGCATGTACAGTATACTGACGAATTTCTTCGGTGCCAATTTGATCTATAGGTACAACTTAGGAAGGGTCCACTTTGTATAATTTCACTGAATTTTTTGATTTGCAGGTACGTCTTCGACTATCAATACTTCGGCGTATTTAACGCGTTGGCCATTTTTCTCATTTTGGCCATCGGAGTCGACGAGATTTTTGTTTTCGAAGAAACTTGGTGTCTCAGCAAGGACCATTCCTACCCGAGCTTAGCGCACAGACTGTCGGCTTGTTATAAGAAATGCAGCCTGAGCATCTTCATACCTACCGTAACCACGTTGGCGGCGTTGATACAAAATTCCACCTGTCCATTATTGGCCATATCCTCTTTCGGCCTATTCGCCGTTAATCTTGTGGCTCTTAACTATATATCCATTATCACTTATTTTCCTTGCGTATTGATATTTTATCATTATCACTTGGATAAACAGTTCTGCAAATTTCCCTCATTGGTCACTAGCGTGTCCAGCAAGGAGCAAGGAACCGATTCTCAGGGGAATATAGTTGTAGAAAAAGTCATAAAATCTAAGAAATCCAGTCAGAAATTTTGCTCCTGGTACTTCCGCTTGGTCTGGTCGAAATCTTATCAGGTGGCTGTGATTATCGCGACCGTTCTCGTGATATCATTTTTCGTCTATCAAAGTGCAAGGATCAGCACCGATGAACGGCCGCCGAAGTTATTTACCGAGAGACATTTAATCGGAATCAGTCTCCATAAACGATCCAACGAATTTCGCACGACGAGATACTTCAAAGACGTTGCGGATTTCATACGGATTTACTTAATCTGGGGTATATCGGACTTAGATAGATCCATGTGTCACAAGACCAACTGGACTAAATGTCGAGGATCCATAGTCTGGGATAATAACTTCGATTTGAATTCGTATTCGACTCAAAAGGAGCTTCTTGTAAGCGATAAGTTGC
Organism: Prionchulus punctatus; assembly: GCA_034698125.1. Classification (NCBI taxonomy): domain Eukaryota; kingdom Metazoa; phylum Nematoda; class Enoplea; order Mononchida; family Mononchidae; genus Prionchulus; species Prionchulus punctatus. The sequence goes on along the minus strand of JAQGBA010001064.1, from coordinate 5,398 downwards.
AAAAATGAATTTCAGATCTAAAAATTTGTTTTATCGGATTTTTCGCAGGATATTTGTCGTCGGATAAAAACGGCAACTGTAGAGACTCAACAAAACTTGCGACTGAAAGTCAGCAATGGCTCAATCGAAATCGACTGTTTCATAGATCAAATGGACAAATATTTCAACGTAAATTCGCCTCAATCGGGTACATAGTTGATTCATAAGCTGTCAATTTCTGTTTCAGGAAGAACTGAAATCAATTTTCATCAGCGAACGGAAGTACTCAGGTTTACCTGTAACCGATGTCAAAGTCGAAGCTTTAATGATGCACGTACCTCAGATATTCGACGTAAACGAGTTACATAATAATTCATTTTTCTACCGATATTTCGAAGTAAAGAAACAAAATTTGTTTTCAAAAGTTGCTCAAAGTGAGCCTGGATGTGTTTTATTTAGATAGCTAATTTGTACTGGCTTAACGACGGATATAAATTTATATTTTCGATGTATTCTTATCCACCTCCATCTTTCATCGAAGAATACAAAGCTCATCATCCTAACATTAAAATCCCAGTGCCCGAGCCACTGAGCTCGCCAAAATTTACAACTGAATATTACAAACGATACGCTAGTCTTCTTGGTCATTCGACGAATTCGTCGGATTTGCTGCAAACCGTAGTTGGAAGTAGCAAAAAACCGTGCTGTCGTTTGTACGTTAGCAAGCACTTTCTTTCAACTATAGATTATACATTCATTTATGGAACGAAACTTCGATACGCAGCCATAGTCATTAACACAACAATCCCGATACTTAATCTGAGATATCAAGAAGGGATCGAACTGTTGGATAAATGGGAAAAATATTTCAATTATCTCGTAAGCAATTTAGGTTGAGTAATGTACGGAAATTTACATTATTTTTGTTTTTCCACGTCCAGAAATCGAATGTAAGTTTTCCACTTCGCGGTGGAATAATTGCCACGCCTGATTCAAACAATGATTTGGGAGCTGGAATTTGGCACTGGATGAAAGTTCAGGAGGTACTGTAATGCACTGTCTAATTGCTGGCTAGCTAACTCAAGTGCAAACTTGGAACTATTGCAATGCGCTATTTGACGAAGATCACGATCGAAATTTAGTTTTTTACAGTGCGAAATCGGCATTGATCTTTAGTTTTTCATTCAGATGATGGTCGTTACGGCTTGGCAAGGAATTCTTTTCGGCTTGTGCCTGGCGCTGCCTATTTTGGTTCTGTTCATCGACGATTTATTGTTGGGTACTTTGGCAACATTGATGATCGCCTTTGTGTCCGTGTCCATAATTGGAATTATTCCGCTAGTGGGATGGAAACTCGGGGTAAGTCGAAAAGGAGAGTCTCATTGCTCGTTTTCAATAAGAATTCATAAATTTTAATAGGTTTTTGTTTTCGTAAGTTTGCAACACACAGTTGAACAATAAATTTTGTTTTTATTTATCGAAACGAGCAAAATTATGTTTTAGCTTTTGGAAGCGTTGAATATAACGCTGGTAGCCGATCTGGCGATCGATCACATAGTTCACATAGCCGAAGGATATAAACTATCGACGAAGCCGACTAGGAAGGAAAAAGTAGATGAATTATTAAACGAAATCGGCATATCCGTGCTGTCCGGGGCTATAACGACTTTGGGCGCTTCATCGTTTTTGTTTTTCTCAAAAATCGTCTTCTTCATGCAATTTGGCTTGTTCATATTTATAACTGTTGGATTTTCCATGGTATTCGCGTTGGGTACTTTCGTAGTTCTGTTGGCCATGGTCGGTCCCGAGGATGATCGATATTCGATGAGGATCATTTCGAAAAAACTCTATTATTTCCTCATGAGACGGTCCCTGAATGTTTTCAAATATATTTCGGCTGCAAATGAATCAAACGAGGCAACAAATCCAGTTGCTGAAACGATAGTCAGCGCAGATAGCAAAATCGCCGCCGATCCGAAATCTGTTGCAACTTCTCATTCTGCAGTTTCAGCCATACCTGGCTTGCCGAATATCGCAAATAAAAAATATCCGACTTACCTCGTTGCAATAAAGAACGATGAGCTGACTTCGAAATCCATCGACGACGATAATCTCAGTTCGGGATACGAAAGCGGCAGCGTGAAAAATTTAATCGTCAATGCAATAATTAACGAAACAGCCAACGATCTAAGCGACAGCGAAGATAAATCGGCGCAACTGCAACAGCAGCTTCAACAAACATTTCGTCCAAAATTTGCAGCGATTCAGGAAGAAACTAAAAGCGCAACCACGTCGGTTGCAGCCAGTCACATTATCGATAATAAATCGGGAGAAGTTGAACCGATTTACGATTTACCTTTGTCATCAGCGAACGATTTAAATAAAGTGTTTGACGAACATTCTACAACTGCAGTTGCAAAAGTTCGCGGTCATTTAGTGTCGAAATCAAGACTTAGTCAGTCAGCCAAAAAGTTTTAACCCGTGCTGTTTTTTTATCACTATGCTGATTCCCGGTATAATAGTTGCGTTTTATGTAAGCATCGGCTTTATTTGTAATTTTTGATTTTTAAGCAAAATTCATTTGTAAAGAAGAGTAAAATTCATCATTTTTCCTTTTCAAGCAAAAAATGCAATACAATCATGATTGAAAAGTATTGGAATAGTTTTATGAAAATTGAAGTAAATTCAGCAAGTGCTCTAAATTTAAATTTTCGCTTTTGTTAGAAATTGTTTGCTAGCTGCGGCTGTGATTTGCGCAGCGATTTGTTGCGCGCAGTTTGATGCGGCGTGCAAACTATAAAATCGGTCGGGTCTTGCAACTTATAAGGCATGGCCGCCGAGTGTCACGTATGCTTCGAAGAAAGAACGTATCAAAAGTGTCTAAATTGCGGAAGCGACACAGAAACGAACAGCTTTTGTCAAGAATGTATTCAAAATTTGGCTCAAACGAAATCCAGCGGCGATGTTTTCGTTGAATGCCCGATTTGCCTAAAGTTAACAGCGCTGGCGGACGGAGACGCTGGCGGACGGAGACGCTGGCGGACGGAGACGCTGGCAAACTACGAACGACGAATTAAATTGCGAAAATTGCTCGGAACGGAAATCTATCAAAGATCAAAGCAAAGATTGCGACATGACTATTTGCAGATAAATTGAAACAAATTTGCGGCACTGTCTACAGCCGTTGCAAGCATTTCTGTTTATTGTAGACTTGCGCAATTAAAAAACATCACTGCCGCGATTTCAATTCTTGGGAAGATTTCGATGTCCCGATGGAAATATATTGAAAGTTTTAAAAACAAATCTAGATAAGAAATGCACCCGGATCGGATTCAAACGAAAAATAGGTTTTGCCAAGAAATGGAATTGAATTTACTCCAGAAATTCGATTTGAACGTCGAAGACGATGCGAAAAGTTTGATTACAAATTTGGAAAATCCTTCGGAATAAAGCAAAGTAATTTGAATAAGCTGAAAAAAGTGACGTGCCGAATTTCGATAAAAAATTGAATCTTGTAATCGACTTGATGAATTCGACGAAACGAATTTCGACCAGTTGAACGAAAAATTCAACGACTATTCGGAAATATCTACGGATATCCTTATAAAATTTCCATCGCTGAACGAAGTGCTGAAATTATTCGAAAAAGACAAAGCGTTGACCTCGCCCGCAGATAAACAAGAATTCAAGCAGCCAGCATTTGGAAATCAACTGTTGGCTTCGAAAGTCAATCCGGAATCATTCGCTTGCTTTAGTACGAAAAATCAGCCAGCTGCAAATGCGAAGTTAAATTTCGATGGCACGATGCTGTTTCCGAATATGGCTGCAATATTTAAAAGAAGAATCGTTTTCGCAATGAGATACGACGACGTATGCTGCACCGACGGACATCATTTTACATATTTTTGTAAAGTTGTAGGAGGTTTTACGCTTCTAAAAAAGGTACCCCTGCTCGGCGGCTGCTTCGATTTGCTACAATCGCAGATGTTTATCACAAACGGAGGGATACATTTTTAGTTTCGCTCGTCGATGCTGATACCAAATCCGGAAACGTAATTGAGCTGACGCTTAATTTGCATAAAAGATTTTCTGTGTCGATGCCCGGTTTGAAGATCAAGTCTCATTTGATGGCTGCGCTCAACAACGGTTGCGTAATTTTGGTCATTTCATCAGAGGAAAACAAGTTCTACGTTTGTTCACAAAATTTTACAACAGCGAGCGTGCCTACAAGCCAATGGGTATTCATGTTTAGCAGCGATTTTTTGATGCCCCCAACCGATTTTATGAAAGAAATAACCCAGATGCACGTTACTTTCGTAAATGAAAACAAAGAACTCCTCGTTTTGACGGGTTCTAAATCGGTGTTCATTTTGTGGCTGACGAACAATGGAATTCATTACTGAAAATTATTCGATGACATTTTGCTCGACAATTTGCCGTTTTATTGTTTTACCAACGATACAAGTCTGCTTGTTGCCGACTTCGATCGAAACACATTGAGACAAATTCATTTGGAAACTGTAAAGACATTCTACATTTTCACAGCTTATATATTTCTATTTTAAAATATTTGTTTTTATAGAAAATCGAGCAAGTCGTATGATCAGTTCAGAGACTGGGTCTGCGTTCCGAAGCGATTTTCACTGTTGCATCTTGCAACAAATCATTTTATTTGTTGAAGCAAAAAATCAGTGGTGGACATATTTTGACTGATTTTCTTGTTCGTCTTAAAATTTGTTAAACACTTAAAAACTGTTTTTTCGTTCTCTCTTTTGAAATTTATTAAATTCATACATGTATCAAAGAAGAGTAAAAATATTATGAGATGGGAAGTTAATCAAACCAATCAAATACATTCCAAAAATGTTAACAACATAAATAAATGCAAATTGCAAATTCACAACGGCAGTGAGAAATTTTCCAACAAATTTAAAACGCCTTGAAACATGCAGACAGTCGAGGAAAAGTACTTTCTTTCTCACTTCAAGTGTTACATTTTGCAAGCTCGATTTTTCCAATATTTCCATTAAAAAACTGAAACTGAAACTGCGCAAATAATTAAATTTAATTTATATGTAAGTATAATAGGTTACGCGATAATAAAAACAAATAAAACGAAAATTGTGTAAATATTTCAATGGCACAAAATGAATTATTTTCGGTATTAAGATTTCGACAAAAAAACGCACTCGCGCTAGACATTTGATAAAAAGATGATCGAGAGTATTTCCTGGGGCCGGCCGAATGGAAATGATTCTGATCAATCACAAACACATAACATAACATACTATCTGAGTACAAGTTGTTCAGGTAAGTAAATTAGAAGTGCTGGCTATGCAATATACGAGGGTCACTCCATAAGTCCTGACAGACGCCTATAGCAGCTCACAGAAACAACTTATCAAAAATATTTTTATAA
>JAQGBA010001063.1:0-19287 GCA_034698125.1 Prionchulus punctatus | reverse complement strand
CTGAAAATTTTTTCTGAAATCCAGTTAAACTGAAACTGAAACTGAAATTAAAAATCGAAACTGGAACAGCCTGGCTTACAGGACACCTCTAGTTCATGGACAACTATAGTTAGTAGATAACTATAGTCACCGGACAACTGTACTTGCTGGAACACTTAAGATATTGAACATCTTTGAATATTTTCGAATAATAGCGTGTTGTCTTTATTACTGGCTTGCACGTTTTGCAATGTTAGCTGACACTTAACCTAAGCTGGATCGAAGTTCATTCACAATTGCAACTCAAAATAGACTACAGTTTTTTTATGCTGTTCCGTATTGAATCTGAAATGTCGACGCTGTCGAGTGTCTTTCTAAGAATGTTTCTTTGTAAAAATGTTCCGATTTCGGTATCAGCCAACATATTTTTAAGCTGTGCCAGCATATTCTTGTGATGTGCCAACATATTTTTATGCTATGCCGTATTGAATCTGAAATGTCGACATTGTCGAGTGTTTTGCTTAGAATGTTTCTTTGTAAAAATGTTTCGATTTCGGTATCAGCCAGCATATTTAGAAATCTAATAAAAAAGTTTTATTATATCGGCTGACCATTAACTATAGTTCACTAGACGTAGAATCATTCTTTGACCTTAGGAGTGTTGAAAGTAAAGACAAATAGCAAGTTTTAAGCGACGGCTTGCGATTTTATTTGTTTTTTAAGATGAGAGAAAATACGTCGATTTCATGAAACATAAACCTGAACACCAATTTTTTTTGTAGATTCACTTTTTATTATAATACCATAATTTTTTTTCATGACAAAAAACCTGCGTATAAATTTTTTTTCATACTTTGGGAAAAATTCTACTTTTTAACCGGACGAAACAAAAAAATAGCTTTTTGCTTAATAAATAGAAATAAAAATATTTTAAAATTTCACATAAAATTTGTTTTAGAAAAGTGCCTAGAAGTTTCGGTGTTTTTTTGGATTAATTTACAAAAAAATATTTAAAAAACGAGCGAAAAATCGTTTTTGCGATAAAAAGCTAAAGACTTGACCATTTTCACTACAGTACGCTTTTCGCTTGTTTTTTAGTAAAGTAATAGTAATTTTTCCATATAAAGATTTTTGCACGAATAGGACCATAAATAACAAAAAAGTATCACAAATCGAAAAACCTAAAAAACTTTCGAACCACGAAACTATTCGAATGAGGCAAAAAAGCGAAACGAAAACAATTCCATAAAAATCTCGTGACTAGAAAAAAAATAATGACCATTGGAATAAAAAAAGAAAACACAAGCCGATCAAAAAAACAAACAAAAAAAACGGTTGCAATAAACGACGAATTGTGTCGAAAAATGAAAACGGTAAAAAACGAACGAAAAACAAAGTGAAATTAAAAACAAAAAACAACAAATTTCGCGACGCACGACGACGAAAAAAACGTCAAAATAATTCGGCGTAAGGCGCAAGCACAACCGAAAACGCGCAAAAATGTGAGAAACACGTTTTTACACAGAGAAACGTTTGAGAGCAAAAAAAACGACCGCCGCTCGTTCGAAAACGTCGCCGAACGGAAATCATCGAAATAAACAATAAAAATTGATATTTTTTTAAAGGACGCGGAATAAAAAAAACAAAATTTTGGAACGTTTTTTTTCTTTGTTTATTCGAATTCGAATGATAAAAGTTTGCGACGGAATGAGAAACTTTCGGCTTCATTTTTGTGAGTTTCCAGCGAACGAACAAACGAAAAAATGATACAATAAAAAAAATGCGGATCATCAAAAAAACGAAAAAAACAAACATTTTTACAAATACGACGTGGGGGTGGTCGACCGACGACGACGAAACGGCGGGCGAAAATTTTTCGATTCAAAACTTGTACCATTTTTTATCTTTGTATTTTTTCAATAGTTCCTGCGCTTGATCGGCGTACGTTTTCGAATTGTCCTTCAATTTCTCAGTCGCGTCCTCAACGGCGCTCAATTTGTCGCCTCGCTCGCCCAATGCCTGGAAAAAATCGAAAACTATAGTTGACTGATGTACGTCTATAGCCGATGGGCGTCTATAGTTGAGGGGCGACTATAGTTAATCGACGTCTATAGTTCCCGAGCACTTACCAAACGAGCCGCCATAACTTCGTTCATTGCTCCACCGCTTTGGCCTCGTAAAGCTTCGAGATTACCGGCACCTGGGATATGTCGCGCAACGCTTTTCGACGTTTTACCGCTCGATTCGCCGACTGAAAAACAAAAAATCCGTCGTAGAAAGCGAGTTTTCGAGCAAAGTTTGCAACTTACACAACTCCTCTCGATCCAATGATTTGTTCGTTGCGCCGCTAAATAATTCCTTGATGAAATTTTGTTTCGGCGGCTCGGGCATGTTGCACGCTTGAAACAGATCGCCAACGACGTCCTGCAGTTGATTGGCGATTTCGTTGGCGATGGTGAACTTTTGTATTTCGCTCGGCGAACACATATACAATCCGTGACCGCGATATGAAAATTGCACAGTGCGACTCACCCTGAAAAAAACCAAACAAAAAATCGTCACTGTCCAACGACGAAAATGTGTCATAACGATTTCATCGTGCGGCGACCAATAAAAACCATAGTTATCTTCTCAACTATAGTGTCTTACTGACTATAGAGCTACCTGAGATCATTAGCCGGTAACAGCATGGCGTCCATTAATAATTTCAACGACGGTAAACTGAAAACCATAACGCGACCGTGTTTCGTAAAAGCGGCGACAACCGGCGATCCTTCGACCGTAACGATGTCGGCGCGAACCAACGAATGGTCGACGTTCGCCACGAAAACTTTATGCATCGTATGCAACGAATAAATTTTAATGACTTTCTCCGTGCAGATGATCATCAATTGCAAAGCTTGATCGATGCCGCCGGTCGACGACGACGACGAGCCGCCGATGTCGTTCGGTTGACCGCCGTTCGTCGGCGAAACGGGGGCGAGTTTTGTTTTCGTCATAGCTTTAAAAATCAAAAATTCACTCGAAACCGACGGCGAAAAACAAATTTTTCCACTGGCTAACTTCGATTTTTAATCGTTTTCTCTTTCGTTTTGGCAGTGTCCTTCCACGATTCGGCGGGCGGCAAGAGTAAATTCCCGCAATGATCCAAAAATCCGACGCACAATACTGATCCGGTTAATCGAAAATGAACGCCTGAAAATCATCTGAGACTCGAAACATGGGCGCATAAACGAATTCCGTGCACCCACCGGTCGGTAAAGCGGCCGGAATTTGTTCCAAACGTGCGTCGAACGATATTTTCAAATTCAACGCCATCGTCGTACCTTGCGACGTGCCGACCCAAAGCGTCGGCCCGGAGAACGTTTCTGCGACGGAAAGAAAATCGTGGATTAAAAAAACGACATCGAAAACGTCGCGCGACGACGCATTTCTCACCATTTTTCTTGAAATACGAGTCGAAAAACGTTAGACATCGAACGCTTTCGACGGCGACGAGATTTTCTTGACTGGAAGAGCTCGACGATCTCGATCGATCCAAATTATCTTTATCTATATCGATCGATGCAAAAAAATAAAAATTAAACGACGCCCGACGACGAGTAAGACATTGAAAAAAACAAATTTCGCGACGTTTTTTCTTATGAAACAAGTTCGACACGAATTCTCATGAAAAATGACACGAAATTTGTTTTCGAGAGTGCATTGTGCGTACGAACACCAAACGCCACATGCTTTGCGACGACGAGCAGCGGCATGAAAATATACGAGCCAAGTTTAAAAATGGAAAAAACATTTTCAAGCAAGCAAGCAAAAACAAAAAGCAACGAAAAAAAATTTTTAAAAAAACAAACGATATCGGTATACTGTAGATCGGTGGCACGGCCGGGTAACTCGAGCTAAGCCAAAGGTCGGAGGGATTAAGGAGGAGATTAAGGAGGAGGACTAATTAAGATTAAGGATTAATAATTTAAAAAAAAAACCAATTGCAAGTGAGGTGCGGCGAGATCAAGTTTTCGAAAAAAATAGGAAAATTTTTTTTATAAAAGTGCGACAATTTGCAAGTTTTCTCGTTTAGCCAATGATTTTAGGTGGTCCTTCAAATAGTTGAAATGACAACTATAGACGTCCATCAACTACAGTTCTATAGTTCAACTCATCAACTATAGACGCTCGTTATCAATAGACGCTTATCAACTATAAAGGGCTAAGAACTATAGACGCTAATCGACTAAAGATGCCGATCAACTATAGACGCCCATCAACTACTATAGGCGTAATTCAACTATAGAGGCTCATCAACTATAGACGCCCGTCAACTATAGACACTGATCAACTGTAGACGCCCGTCAATTACTAGACGCCCTTCAATTATAGACGTCATTCAACTATTGACGCCGATTAACTGTAGACTCCCCATCAACTACTTCAACTATAGACGCTCATCAACTATAGACACCCGTCAACTAAAGACGCCCATTAATCATAGTCGATCCTCAACTTTAGTCCGCACAAACTATAGTCGCATTCACAACTACAGAACTAGACCCCTACAACCACTGGACCAAACTAAAAAAACTAGCACGCCGTTGCACTAGTCACTGATCGTTTTGTTTAGCAAGCACGCTGGTGCACCTGGGACGCTGAGATCACCGCCACCAACGCCGCCGCCGCCGCCGCTTTCACCGTCCGACGCCACCGTCTGAGATTTTAAAAAAGGTCGTCGCAACAACGGACTACCTTGCGATTTCGTCCGATCGGGACAGCGCAACTTTTGCTGTTGCGACGACGTCGTCGACGCCGTACGTTCCGAAAGCGAGTTGGCGTTGTTCGTCGACGTCGATCCGCTTCGTCCGCCGACGCCGCCGATCGACGCGCCCGACGACGGCAAACCGGCGCCGAATCGGCCCGTCGGACTTTGCGCGACGATGTCCAACGACGAATTGGCGCTCGGATTCTAAAAATGGACGTAAAACGACGAGAATGTGTGCACGAATGGTTCAGATTTGCGTCGAAACGGTCGAAAAATTGAAACACATAAAGAAAAAAAACAGTACACCGAAAAAACACTAAAAAGAAAGGAAGAAACAGATTTTTGATCGGAAATGGAAAAATTAGAACACGAATTTTGCTCGAAATAGTCTCGTACGAGCACCAAAACACGATCGACGACGATGACGACGGAAAATTAATAGATTTTTTATGGTGTGCTTCAGTTTATTTTTGGAATTTCACGAATCTATAAAATATGCAAGCACGGAAAGTTGTTTTTTTTCTAAACGCCGACGGGCAACAGCGAAAGACGCGTGGCCCGTCACGATTTTTGTTTTGTTTTCTTTACAAAATCGTTCCATGCGCGAGCGTCGAGCGTACCGTGATGATGTCGTTTGCTGCTGATGCGACGTACCAACGTACGAAAAACGGACGATTCGACGGCGATAGTTTGTTTCCGTTCGGCGTTCGCCGTCGCGTCGCCGTCGCCGGCGTCGTTAGATACGGAGAATTTTTTCAATCCGAACGACACGCGTTTATTTTTGAACGTCGGCGACATACAATTGGCGTCCAAATATTCGCAACTGCCGACGGCCGACGACGCAATGCTGCTTCCCGATGCGCCGCCTAGATCCGAGTGAAAGAAACGAAAAAATGCTCGTTTAAGTTCGTCGAAAGACAAAATTCTTGCGCTGAAAAGTTATGAAAAGCGGCACAAATGAGAAACAAATAATAAAACGCACCGTAAGCGACGTTCTCGTTGGAAATGGCGCGCTGCGACGACGTCGCTGACGTCGGCGCCAAATCGACGCCGCCCGTGCAAGCGAATTTATCGTAGTGGATCAAATTTGGCGACGACGACATGCCGATCGATTGTTGCTTGACGTTGCCCGACGGCGGCATCAATTCGGTTTTACGCACCGAACGACTTTTACGCGGCGGTCGCGACGACGCCGCCGCCGACGACGTTTCGACGTTCGACGTTTGACGTCGCAATGCCTCGGGCGCCGAGTCCTGGCGTTTCAGACGTTTCTTCCGATCGGACGTCTTTCGTAGGAAATCCTTGGTTTTATTTTGTTTTTCGGCGAGCCAATCGCCGACCGACGATTTGTGATGCGTGCGTTGCTGCGACGACGACGATGATTTTTGATGAACGTCGTTGCTCGCGTCGCTCATCGTCTGCACGACTTTCGGTGACGTTCGCGCGTCGTCGGCGACGGCGGCACGATCAAAGTGATCGTAATAGAAGTTCTCGGCCATATTCGGCGGACGTGCGACGACTGAAATGCTGCGCGTCGTCGACGATACCAAACACTTTCTGAACATGCCCATCGTTCCGTCGACGTCAGCCGGCAACGAGCCGACGGGTAATTCTTGCGTGTCGGCTCTGGCGCGCGCTCGTTCGTCAATTATTTCGTTTTGGTTCTACGTGGTAATCAATGTAAACAAAAGGTGCTTCGGCGTCGATCGAAACGGGTTATTTTTCAAAAAAACAAGTCGACGATCGACGAGAAGTACGTGTAGGAGTTTCGTAAACGAAGGACAAGAGAAGTAAAAATTAAAAAAAAATTAATGAAATTATCGGTTGATTAGTAAAACGAGACCGTTAGAATGAAAAGCCAGTTGATTTTTTTGTTTTTACTTCCGATTTTTCGCTCGGTGAATTGAAACATTCGGGATCGCTGCTCGGGTTCTTCTCCAAAAGGCTGTTGGGTCGCGGCGAACGATTGTACGGATCGGCACCGCCGTACAGATCGGGCGTACCCATGGTTAATATGCAAATTTGTTGAATGAAATCCACGACGGCCACGCCTTTGTCGGTGCCGTACGCCATTCTAAACATGGGAGTATAGTTAATGGAAGCTTATAGTTGACGAGTGTCTATAGCTGACGGGCGTCTATAGTCGACGGGCGTCTATAATTGACGATCGTCTTCAGTTGACTAGCGGCTAGTCGATTAGCGTCTATAGTTCATGAGCGTCCATAGTCGATGGGCGACTAAAGTTGATGGTCGTCTATAGTTCCATGACTTACAAGCCGTAAGCGCTATTTATGGCCAACGCCGTCACCGCCTCGGGGCATTGGACAGATTGCCATATGGTCAAACAAACAAGCTCCGCTTGATACCCTGCCGGTCGCTTCTGCGGACCGCCTTTTATTTTTACAGGCAAATAATTCTACAAATATAATAGAAATCAAAAAAGTTGTCGAGATAGCGTCGCATTCGGTCGAAAAAAGGAAATAAAATAAATTCAGAACGTCGCCGCACGTACCGAACGATCGACGTCGGAATTCAACGACGAATCGCTGCCTAACGACGACACGGATCGTTGACTTTTCAGCTCGGGTCGTTTCTGTTGGCCGGCCGACGATTTCGCGCCGCCCGAATCGGGGTCCAACGGATCGCCGTCGTCTTGACCGCTATAGATGATGGCGATGTCCAACACCTGGCCGACGACGAGAAAAAATTTTAAAAAAGCAAATAAACGGCGCTGGCTCGACAGTTTTTATGCGTAAAAAATACGAAACGACTTTCGACGTCGATCGATGCACGAAAAACAAAAAAAAAGCGCCTACCGGAATTTCATTCGTGGCTTCGGCGCGACAGAATTTCAACAGAATTACGTGGCCGGCCTCGCCGGCGACGGCCAACATCCGCGAATCGGGACATAAGGCGATATGTTCGATGGCGAACAAATCCAGATCGGCAGGAGCGTTGACGTCGGGCTTGTCGAATAATTTGGAAGTTTTTAATTTGTACAGCACCTGTAAATTGACTGAAACGAGAAAGAGAAACGAAAAAGTCACCAAAAATTTGCAATAGACGACGTGAAATTCGTTTTTCTACCGGAGGAAGCGTCCCAAAATTTCAACGATCCGTCGGCGTGCCTGCAGACCGAATAAAGCAAAAATTACAAAGGAATTAGGATTGACGGGGACTTTACAGTACCCGGTGATCACGACTTCGGGATAGCTGAACGGACACGCGCCGCATTCTCCTCCTTTTATGGGCCAAGGCTGCGAAAAAGATCAACGGAAAAAGTTAATCTCAGGACGGATTAAACGTAAAAACTCTCACCTTATCCGTATATCCTTGTCGTTTTTGTTTCGATCCCACCGAATAGAATGCCGGGATTAAGTCCGCCGGACAGTCGGCGTAATACATTAAACTCGTAACGGGCGATTCGTGAATATCCATCGGGTTAGGATTTTCGAAACATGGATATCTATCAGATGAATCAACAACACTATAGTTAATGGAGGTTTATAGTTGCTTATAGTTGTTTATAGCGTCTATAGTCCACGGGCTTCTATAGTCGACGGACCATACTCGACGAGAGTCTAGTCGACGGGCGTCTATAGTCCACGAGCGTCTATAGTCGTTGGGCGACTAGAGTTGACTATAGACCATAGTTGCAACTACCCTTGAGTCGTTAAATCGACGACGACCAAATCGTTTTGCAATAGGACGACGATGGCGTACGGATCTTGAGCGTCGTGATTGAACGGCGATTCGCATAATGTGAAAAACGTAACGATGCTGTGCTGCATTTCGAGTACGGCGACGCTCTTGCCGCGCAGGACGGTGACGCACGGTTGCCCGAGGCCTTTATCCTCGGCCGGCATCCCGCCGCTGAATATTACGTAATCTTCGCCGCCCTTTTGATGTTTCCAATCGACGGTTGTTATCGGCCTAAATTTCTCCTTGGATGACGTCGCAGAGGAGGCGGCGGCGGCGGCGTTCGGCGCGGCGACGGCGTCGTTCGGCGTTTGAGTTTGCGGGGTTTGTTGATCTGAAAAACAAAAAAACGATCGCGGCTAGTCGGTAAACGAGCAAAAAACGAAACCACGCGCGATTACTTTTCGGCGTAATGCCCCTAGCGTGAGGGAAAACCGTTTGAAGCGGTTCTTGAATTCGTTTCAACGCCCACGTTGTTAAACATCCGTTGGCGTGTCCGCATATGAATTGCTTGCCTTCGTAGTGCCACGACACCGATCGCAACGTCTAAAAACAAAAAACGTGCGTTGGCCCGCTACGATTCGGGCGTTTTTTGCGAACGAATTAACGCTCTTCGTCGAGCGTCGACACCGCAAAAACAAAATTTTTTCTTACGTGATCGCATTGATATCGACTTTCGGCTTGTCGAAGCTTTAAATCCCATAAAACTATCGTCCCTCGTTCGTATCCGATTAATAACTAAAAACACACCGATAACGTGTTGCGCCTACAAAAAACGCCGACTAGCCAGCGAAGTTTCGAGTAATATCTCATTCCTAATTGATTAAGGCGAAGTTATTTCGTCGTTCGCGCACGAAGAACGTTTTTTTAATATTTGCATGAATTTATAAAAAAACAACATTATCCCTCGGCTAATCTGCGTAAAAATAACCTCAACGAGGAAAATTTTTTTAATTATTATTCGTCGTCGGTCGTCATCGTACGACGAGCGAAAACGTTTACTACGTTTTCCCTCGTTTTGGAAAATCGACAGAAAAAAAGACATTTTCGGGAAAAACATTCGACGTTGTAATTAATGAAAAATCGCTCGATTCTCATCGACCGACGGCAGTTTTTTTTGTTTTTCGACGTCGATATCAGTGCTCTTTTGCGTTTTTATCATTTTTTGCGTTTTTGGACGATTTTTACAAAATCCCCGCTTGTTTTTTGGAAAAGAAATTTCGCGAATCGATGATGGCCGACGGTTTTATTTTTCGCTCTCGAAACCTCGACTGCAATTTCGTTATCAATTCGAAACTGTATCCGACGACGATGAAGAAAAAAAGCGAAACTATAGAGCACGAAAAAAAAACTGAAAAAGTTCCTCGCCTCTCCGTTACGCGGTCGGAAATGCGCGAAAATCAAAAGTCAATGGAAAATTGACTACCGTATCGCGCGCGCACGCGCGACGTCGCCGCTCGTTTAGAGTTCATTTTCTCAACGGACGTCCGGAAGTCGCGCCAATTTTTGCTTTCTCCCCGGCTTTTTTTCTGCGCTGGCCAACTCTTATCCATTACACCGTCGGTCGTCGTCGTCGTGGTGGAAATCAAAAATGGAAAAAAAAAACATAACGTACGCTGCCAGCCGACGAGAAATCCGCGTCGGCCGTCGCGCTTTTGTTTGTTGGTAAAACGTGTGCGAAATCGATATTCCGCGGCGTAACGACGAACGAACGGAGATTCGTCGTTGCTCGGAGGCTTAGTCGTCGTTGAAGGAATTTTTTCTGCTCTTTCTTTTGAAACGATGCTTGCTTTTTACCGTTTTACAAAAATCGAAAGCTAAACCGACGAAATCGCTCGGAAAAACTGCTTCTTAAATGCACGCCTGCGCAAATACTACGAGCGACTATAGACGTCCTTCAACCATAGACGCCATCGACTATACATGTCCATCAACTATAGACGACCATGAAATAAAGATGTCCATCAACTATAGACACCCGACAACTATCGTCACTCGGCAACTACCGCAGCTCATGAACTATAGACGCCCATCAACAATATAGTTCATCAACTATGCGCCATCGACTATACATGTCCATCAACTATATACGACCACCAACTATATACGACCACCAACTATAGACGCCGATCAACTGATCAACTATAGACGCCCATCAACAATAGAGTTCATCAACTGTAGGCGCAGATCAACTATAGACGCCCGACAACTATTGACGCTCATGGACTATAGACACCCATCAACTACAGGTGGAGATCAACTATAGACGTCCATTAACTATAGACTCAATTGAGCTGTAGTCGCCGATTAACTATAACTGACGCAGAACTATGGACGACTATATCAAACACCCCTCGTCCCGTTCTCGACGAGTAATTTTGAAAAGTCAATTGTGTTTTAATTTAGATTCGTGTTGTACGTACAAGCGTCGGCGCTCGTTAAATTTATGCGAGATTCGACCGACGACGAGGATGCTTTTCATTCGCATCGTCGTCGAACTCGAAAGCCTTATTTAGATTTTAATAACATTGTTCATCGCTTGACGAGTTTCGTTTTTAGCCTCCGACGACGAACGTCGATTTGCGCTAATACGTTCGTCGACGACGACGACGTCGTCGTTCAATTCGTTTAGAAACAAAAAAAGATGCCTGGCCAGTCGACATTTCCACACAAAAGAACGACGAGAATGCCAACGAGGCAAAAATGAAGACATAATATATAAAAAAAATACACATAAAAGAGAAAACGTTTTTAGCCATCAGTCGTGTCGCCGACCGACGACGACGAACGAGTGAGACTTCGTCCCGCGAGCGACCGTTCGATGAAACGAAACGAATCCGAAAATGAACCGAGGTGGAAAAAAGAAAAACTAAAAAAGAAACCGCGCCGAGACGATGATCGATACGTTTTAGAGGAGAGGTTCTTCCGCCGAGGACAAAAATAATAGTGCGTTCGCCGCCAAAAACTCGTAAAATTGAAAAAGACGGGAGTACGCGACCAATCGAAAAATCGTCGAATCTTATCAACAAACGTATATAAAAACATATTTTTGGCGCACGCCCTGTACACAAACGAGCAAGTCTCGAAACTTCGCGGAAACGTTCAATAGTTTTTTACTTTGCTTTCGTCCGTTGGACAGTCGCTCAAATGGACGATGGGGCCGGGGTGAGACTTTTGCGACCTGAAACAGAAAAGAATGGACTGCAATTGTTTAACTATAGTCGCTCGTTAACTATAGACATCCATCAACTATAGACGCGCATCAACTACAGACGCGTATCAACTATATAGCTCGTCAACTATGGTCTCTCTTGAACTATAGTCGCCTTACACGTCGATGGCTTTATTCCAATTAATTACGTATCCGGACAGGCTAAACGTTTCGACGCCCACGACGTGCACGTTACCTCGATCGGTGCCCAAATAAAGCCATTTACTTTGAAAAGGCAAATGCATAGTCGTCAATCTTTAAAGAAAAAAAAACAAAAAATCGGTATCGGCTAGCGAAGTATCGGTTGAAAAAAATCTCGCGAAATCAAACGCCGCTCGGCCGGCGAGAGATCAATTTTCATTTTTTCCCGATCACGTACTTTTCTTTTTGGAATTTCAAACTGTGAACGATTTCCGGTCGTTTTTGTCGAAAATTCCATAAATGTATGCAATCGTCGGAGCACAACGAAATAAAAGCACCCTACAGTTGGAAAAAAGAATCAAAATTATACGCGAAACTCATCGTAGCAAGTCACGTTTTATGTTTTTGCGTCGACTATCGGCCCAAATTCGTGTTTGAGCGGTTCAAATTCGGGATTCAACGCGCGGAACATTAATTCGTGTTTCCTGCTCGTTTTTTTTGTTTTGTTTTTGTTATCTGCGCGTTAGAAACGGAAAAAAACTAATTTTCGGTTCTATTTTTTCCCCGCCGACGACCGAAACAAGCGACAATTTTAATGTTCATCAAAAACTCCGGGGGATTTGTTGCCGCTAAAGGTTTTTGCGACTTCATCAATACCTACGACGACGACGACGAACGAGCGACGTCGAAAAAGCGGCTGGATAAAGTTTGCGAAAAGCAAATTTTCAACCGTTATTCGTCGAGGACGCCGTCGTTGCGACGACGTCGCCGCCGCCTTTCCCCCTTCTTCTTCTTATTCGAGCACCCGTTTTGCGCACTCTTATATTTCCCGAGCCCTTATTCGTCGTCGTCCGTCGTCGTTGTCGAACGGTCGGCGCGGATTTTTGCTCGCTACGAAAGGTTTTCCGACGTACGACGACGCATTTTTAAACCATTAACGGTTTTCCTAATGGATGGACGGGAGAAAAATCCTTTTTTTCTTCAGAATATTTCACAATAAAAGAAACAAATAACATCCAGCGAAGACGACGACGTTGTTTAGAAAAATTGGCGAGCAAAAAAAAAGTGACAATTTAATTGCAAAAACGACGAAAATAAACGCGCAAAAACGTCTAAAGTCACGAAATTGCCCCATCGTGAGCGTAAAAAACAAAAAACGCGTCGTCGAAGACGTATTTCGAAATTTATGGCCATATTTTGGTTTTCGTTTTGCTTACTTCGTTAATTAAAAATTGTAATTTAATGACGATAGCTTTCGTATCGTGTTTTAAAAAAAAATCAACGCCCGGTCGACCCAAACTGAAAAATAATACAAATTTTGTCAGTTTCGAAACGAGCAAAAAATAGAAACAACCGAATTTTCTTACATTCGAACGCTTCCTGATTGAGTGCCGATGGCTAGCAATTTTTGCACTGGATCAAAAGCCAGGCAAGTCGGTTGAAACGGAAAGCCGTGCCGAATTATCTTTAAAAAAAACGAATTTCGACTCGATTTGGGGGTTTAAAAACAAAAACTAGTCTTCAAAACGATTGTTTGGCGACATTTTTTGAATTCAATCACGAAAAGTTGTTTTTTCGTCATTTTTCGGTTAAGAACGAGTTTTGACCCGTTTTTGAGATTTTAAAACAATAATTCACTGGCGAAATGCGCTTACGTCGGCTAGAACGAAATTTTCCGGCGTTAGAACTTCTTTAAAATCTCCTAATTCCGTTTTTTGCGAGCCGATCGTTTGAATATTTCGAAGTTTGTCGAAGATTTTCTTCCCCGTTTTTTCCATAATTCCTGATTATATTTTTTAATTTCCTTTGTTTATAATTCTAATAAATATCGAAAATCTCCTGAAAAACAACGAGCCAGTTGTTGCCAAAGTTTGCTTTTTTCCAATAAAATCCGCGTGTTTTTACCAAAAAGGACTGTTTCAGACGAAAAACCATTTCAAAATTTGTTTTTCACTCTTCGCAACGCGTTAATTAATGAAACAAATCGATTTCGAATGCAAAAAAGGTGATTTCGATTAGAAACGAAAGTTGAACGCAATCGACGCGCGCGAGTACGCGAAAAGGAATGAAAAATCGCAGCTGGCGTGCTTGCGAGCAGCCGCACCGGGCAAAACCCGAAACCTTTACAAATTTAGTCTACAACTATGCGTACCTGCGGATCAAAGATATTAATTAGCGCCAAAATTGAATTTTCAAATTGCAAATGTTGGAAATTAGAGATTACAGTTGTGTTGAGACTATAATTGAACGTGGACTATAGTTTCATTATCTTAGTTGAATGTTTGCATCATTTCGACGAGGTAAATTGCTTAAAATTCAACGAACTGTTTCAAATTCAAAGTTCACCAGCTCGAACGCAATCGAGCCAATTCGACAATTTCAAGTGCATGATGCCAACGGTCGAGACAGTCAAATAATCCAGCGTAAATCGCTTGCTCCAACTTAAATCTACATACGCTATTTGCTAACAACAAGCGAAAATGCTCAGCAATCCACTGTCGTTGTAGTGAAGCGATAAAATTTTCAAATTCACACATTCCGATCCGATATCCACCAAATCTGAGTTGGATAACGAAGGCGCGGTTGAGTGAAAAACGATTTCTTCGATATATTTTCTATTTCGATTTCAGTTGTTCGAAGGAAATCGGTTGCAACGTGCAGTTCAATTTTGTGAAAGCCTTTCCAAGATAACTTCGAAAGCTCGTTCCACGTTCGAACGTCAGTTGCTGATAAGCGGTGAAAATACTCTGCAATCCACTATTAGATTACTCATGGATGCAGTAGAAAATGAGAAAAATAGGTTATTTCTCAATCCTCAAAGCCAACATAGCGCAACATGCTGAGGGATAATCTTTGATGAATTTTCTCATTGCCATTTTCTTAATCGCCTGAACTATCGAGCAGCTGTCCTTTTTCAACGGCAGAAATAAAGAACTGCAAAAAACGAAGCTATGGATCGGATGTCGATGAATGAATTGCATTTGGATTTTCCGTTATCTCGAGCCGATACAACGGATTCTAATCGAGCGAGTTTGCCGAAAGTGGAACGAGCTTTTGAAGTTATCTTGGAAAGGCTTTCGCAAATTGAACTGCGCGTTGCAACCGATTTCCTTCGAACAACTGAAATCGAAGTGGAAAATCTATCGAAGAATCATTTTTCACTCAACCGCGCCTTCGCTATCCAACTCAGATTTGGTGGATATTGAATCGGAATGTGTGAACTTGAAAATGTTATCGCTTCGTTGCCGCTAATCCGAATACAGGGAATCAACTGCGAGTAATCTTGTAGATAGTGGATTGCTGAGCATTTTCACCCATTATCAGCAACTGGCGTATGTAGATTCAAGGTGGAGCAAGCGATTTACACGCGATTGTTTGACATTCTTCCCCGTCGGCTTGACGCGCTTGAATTTTTTTTTTCGAAATGCCTCGGTTGCGTTCGAGCCGGTGGACTTCGAGTAATATAAATGAATTTTATTTATATAGTCCTTTCGCAATTATGGCATGAATAAGTATACAGTAAGCCAGAAGTTAAAATTTACCATCCGTATTCAGATGCGGAATTTCAAACGAGCGTTACTTGTCGGCAGTTGTCTGTGCGCATGTTTAAAAATCCATACCTGAATACAGAGGCTTCCTGTACTTTTATTGCAACCGTAGTTGCGAAAGGACTTTAACGAGACAACAGTATTCATTCTGTAGGCAAACGCGGACAAGTGTCGAAAATTTTGCAGATTTGAACATCGATCGTTTTTACGGTCTATCGAACAAAGAAATCAACTATCTAACTAATTTTGCGCACGTTTTCGAAACGCGGGGGTCGTATGGACAAAAAAAATTACCACCATGAAACATAGCGTTTGTTGCCCAAATCCATTTTTAGCTGGTTATGATTGAAATGTCTAGTGGAACATGGGCGAGTGCAGTCAACTGTCGCTGGCGCAGAGAATTCGAGAAAATCCGCCGAGCTTTCGCGAGGAACAAGAAATCTGTGAAATCCGAGCGGATTGGCGATTTCTGTAAATTCTATCGAGGACGGCGGTGAAAAAAATTGGACGATATTCCGCTGAAATTAATATTCGACAACGACGAATTGATAGTGCTGTCGAAGCATTTTCTCGTCGACGATGACGAATAAATGGAAAATCGTTTGTCTCAACGAACGACGAAAAAAGGGAAAAAACGTGCGTCGAAATGAATGAAACTGTGCAAAAAGTCGAAACATGTTGAAAGTTGATTGTTTTTTTTTGTTGATTTTTGCTCTTTTTCTGCAGAATTTGTTGATTTTTCTTGTTATTTGTTGAATTTTACTCGTTTTCTCGTATAACGAAGTTGCTTTCGTTTTGATCATTTTTGTATTAATTCGTATTTAGCTTCATGTTCAATTATACTTATACACTTCTATGCAAATTTAATGTTAACTTTCTGTCAATTTTGCCTTTTCAAAACGAAACATCACGTACCACGTTCATTCTGATGAGTCGAATTGCGGTCGTCGAGCGGTTTCTCCTTGTTTGTTTTAAAGCGGCGGTGCAGATGTCACAATGCGGTCCGACATCCCATTGCAGGGCGTGTCGATGCACAGCGTAAGTAAAAAATATTAATACTTTCTGTACTAACAATGTTATAATTTGCGCAAATTTCGTTTTCAAAATACTATTTGGTAATTACTTTTTTCTTATGATAGGGCTCGGCGACGTCGCCTTGCGTTCGAACACCCTGGATAGAGACATGTTGTCCAGTGGCGACGGCTATGGCGATGGTCATGGAGAAGGAGGCGGCGATGTCAGCATGACATCCGACACGCCGTGCTCCAACGTCTCCATGGGCAGCGTAAGTTAAAAAAAATTAATACTTTCTGCACAAACAATGTTTCTAATTTTTAAATACCCGCGCAAAATTCAAAATAAATTAGCATATTGAATCTCATCAGCCTTACGTCAATCCTCATTGTTTTTTCTAATTTCGGAATAATTTGAATTTTCGAAATCAAATCGAATTTCGCAGGTTGAAAATGCTAGCTAATTTTCAAAAAAAACAAAGTAGTAGTCAAAAAAACGCTTTCCGCGTATTTAACTTAACTTTTTTTTTTAGATTTCGTCGACCGGCGGCAACTTGTCGGTCGGCGATTTGCTGACGATCTCTTCCATGGGTACCGTACCGGGAAAAACGGTCTATGGTAAGCGAAAAATTAAAAGAAAAAACAACTTCGGTCTCCAGGTTATCCGAAACTGAAACGTTTTCATTATTTTTCATGTGTTTTAACGTTTTCATCAACGAGTTCAGTGTCTTACTTATCTTTTCTCATTCTTTAGTCGGTAATATCGGGACAGCGACCGAAATACAGCTTACGGAGCTATTCTCCGAAGTAGGAACTGTCGTTAATTTTCGGTAAGCGTTAATATTACGTTTTTTGCCCTCGTTACCCTTGTTAAACGACCGAATTTTTGTTTG
Organism: Prionchulus punctatus; assembly: GCA_034698125.1. Classification (NCBI taxonomy): domain Eukaryota; kingdom Metazoa; phylum Nematoda; class Enoplea; order Mononchida; family Mononchidae; genus Prionchulus; species Prionchulus punctatus. Next base: position 2,050 of record JAQGBA010001063.1, on the reverse strand, counting down.
AAAACTGAAGTTTTTCGTTTTAACTCGAAAAACTGCCCGTTTTTGTTATAAAACAATAGAAAACCAAGTTTTCCATCGGAAGATCGAAATAATGCAGATTTTTTGTTGTATTCGTTTTTTTACTTGTATTATTTTTACGTGATTTTTTTGTATTTCTAGCATCGTGTACGACAGGGATACCGGACGGTCGAAAGGCGTAGGTTTCTGCGAGTTTGCTGAAGAAGAGTCTACGAGTAAAGCCGTAGCTAAACTGCACAATTTCGAATTCTTTGACCGTCGTTTGCGCGTCGATTCTCTTTAAATGTACGAAAAAAATGTCGAGTCGCCGTTTAACGTTCGGTCAGTGCATTTTTCTTGTTTTTCCAACTGCTTCGTGACGTTTTCGTTTTCCGCATTTAAAAATATGTTTTTTTTATTTCAGGTTGTTCTTTTTTGTTTAATGAACCGTTCGTATACTGAAACCAGGGAACTCCAGTATCGGGGGACGTTTGATTTTCAAATTTAAAATTCCGTTTAAAACAAGTTTATATTTGTTGTTTTTTCGTTTTTTTTATTGTTTGTTTTTCTTCTTCGACTCCCAAGTTACATTCGTCATTTTGTTCGAAATGAATTTATACTATAAAATTTCACGCGGTTACCAGTTTCTTTTTTATACGATTTTTCTGTTTACTTAAAAAATATTTTAAAATTACATTCTTCATGCGACATATTGTTTGTATTTTGCTTGTTGGTTTCATAATTTTTCGTGCTTCAAACTGTTGGTTCCTCTGATTCAAGTGTATGTTTTGAGTTAAAAATAAAAATTTTGTACGTCGAAAACCTGCGAAAACCTTCGAATTATAGGAAAGTTGTGAATATTGCTCGTTAGACTAGTAGACAGCGCATTTTATTTGCTTGGCGAGTTTCTCTGCAGCGCAAACACGTTTTCGAATCGCGGGGGGTCGTATACACAATAAAAAAATGAATAACAGCGTTTGTCGGAGAAATCTGTTTTTTCGCTGGTTATGTTAAAAATTATTCTTAAAAAGTGCTCGTTTCGCTTGTAAAATATCCGAAAGTGAACAAACAATTTTTCGACGTTTACTTTGCTTGATTTAATCGAAATCGAGGCAGTAAACGTTTGCGGCGTGAAAAAATTATGATTTCCACTTAAAAAATCTCATTTATTTAAAAATTTATCAAAAAATCTTGCTAATTAATGGAAATTTGTTGAGAATTTTACGTTTTAAAAATAGAAACGGCATGCAACGTTTTTAAGCGCAGGATTTAACGAATTGAAATCGAACGTTGGATAAAGTTCAAAGAAGTCCACTTTCAAGTTCGTTAGTATGGTCGGCTTGAAAATTAATCTGCAGATTATCGTTAACTTTACAACTATCGTCAGTCAACACAAGGGGTCTTATCACAATAGGAACAGCAGACATAAAGATGGAGACCTGATCCGCAGGTTCAATACATTTTATATCGTTGGTATAAAGGTTTTCTTGTGCGGCGCAGAAAATCTCGAAAAATTTGTTTTACAAATTTTGTGTAGAAACGACGCTGATGAAACGAAATTAGCGTTTGCCTATCGTATTTAGCGAGCGAAATGATAATCACGCCATAAAACGTGTATTTTTCGATAAAATCGCAAATTAGCCGCATATTTTTCGGTAAAAGCAATCTTTATTCAATTTATACATAATTGCTTTTACATGACATTTTGGCACGAACCAATATTTGTCGGATAAAATAAATAAATCTGGATCGGCCTCGGCTCGAATCAAAAACTTACAAAAAAAACAAATTTTTCGAGATTTTCAAGGAAACCTTTATACCAATGATATAAAATGTATTGAACCTGCTGATCAGGTCTCCATCTTTATGTTTGCTGTTCCTACTGTGATAAGACCCCTTGCGTTGAGACTTTAGTTTCTTGCAAACGACGCTTTCTTCGTTGGTAGGACACAGCACATGAGAACTTGTTTGTTTTGGTTTACGTTTAACGCTTACGAAACGTTTTTGCTTCTCAATAACCTTAAAGAATAGTAGAATTGAAATGTATCCTGTT
>JAQGBA010001062.1:0-19292 GCA_034698125.1 Prionchulus punctatus | reverse complement strand
AGGTTTTATTCCAATGTTTAGTTAAAGTTTAGATTCGAATTCAAATATTGCTGTTCATTCAACATGTTCAGTCAGCGAACGTTGGTCTAACTGTCAGCAATTTTTTTAACATAACCCCATCCCTGTTTCTAACGGTAATAATAAAAAGAAATGTCACTTTTCTTATCAATTTCTGTCTTACCAGCAATTTTATTGGTGTTTGAGCGTTGGTTGTATTTCAAAGAGTCAATGTAGTAGTGTTCGATATAACGATATAATTTTACTGTTTTTAGGCTGCTTCGATTATTTTAACATATTTTCTTGTTATTGTTGAAATGGATACAAAATCCATCGATTTCACAGCTAATATTATTCAACAATTACGAAACGAATCGTTAAGTAACTAATGAATTCGAAGTCGATACTTGGTTGATGAAAGTAGTTAAAGATTGTGTAAGGATCGAAAGTTGATTGCAGATTCAATGAACTTGGTGTATGTACACTTTGCTTAATTTGCATTACCATAATGATTGTGAAGAGTGTTTGTTGAAAGTGAAATGGAACTTTGATGATGTCAAAGCGTAATTTCTTGAAATAAATATATTTCTCATGACAGTGTTTGCGTTTGCGTAAACGATTGTTTATGCGGTATTTGCCTTGGAAAAACAACAGATATGGGTGAAGTGGGGTTCGATTCTTCGACTTGCTCATTCAAACGGGCTTGAGCATGCTCACGAAGATATCTTCTGTTCCAGCTCTTTCCTGGGTTTGCTCGATGCCTCCGCCTCGATGTTGATTATTACGCCTCCCTGCTAATTGAACTGGCTGTGCTGCTGTTCGATAGAGCTGAAGAAAATTTAGAAACACGAGGTGGAGCTGGAACGCCACTGTAAATGCTCGAAAAGGAAGCCGAAAGGAAGGGCCTTCAGTGAGTTGATTGCGGGAAGGCTTATAAGCAAACCAGTCCGGAATTATGGCAACATGGGTCACCACACCCCTGTACGTACGTGTGGTAGGTACATCAATGCAATGAATGCTGCAAGCTTATATCTGCATAGGGACACACTAGAATTCCTGTCGGACCTGCAGATTGGCGAAGGGTGTGCTAATTTTTCTCATTACCCATTGGATTTGTAGAAAATTGGTATAGGATTAATAGTAAGCGTCAAAACAAATGTTGAAATGAATACTTGCGATGCAACATTTCTTGCATCAACATATGAAACATGAGAAGTTTTGCTATGTCGAAAGCAAATACAGACGCTTCAATTTATATTAAAAGCCGAAATTATATTGATCAATAGTGTATCAATTACACAATAAAAAATTATAATTTAATACAATTTTAATTTGTGGATTATTCACAAATTCACGTTTCATGAAAGATTATCAGTAGAAATTTTATCGAACTTACAGTATCGGCGAGGAAAAAATGTTTATGAGTAAAAAAGTTTCATTAAGCGATGATACGGAACGAGCAGCATCTGTATTTTGGAAATCATCACTTAAAGACTTCTGCAGACCTCTCGTAATCTATGCCGGAAGAATATTAGGAATGAACACTTACGTCGATGGTGGCGATGGCTGTAATGGAAAAGTGGTGAAATTTTTGTTGATAATCAATCGCATTGTAAGTTTTCTCTCTTTGACGTTTTTCCTAACTAGAGTAGTCGAAGTCTCAGTTAACAATACACAAGAAATTGGTCTGAATGCTGTAACTGTGAGTTTGGTACAATATTATGCCACCAACTCTTTGGCGTTGGTGAACAACGTGTTGTTTCTGTTTTTGGAAAAGCCCTTCGTGAAATTAGTAGAATACATTGATGAGTTAAATCCTTACAAAACCGAAATAGCTGACTTGCGCACAGCGAGAAAAATTACGACATCATTGGCCATTGTTATTGTTGTTGTGTGTTGCATAAATAGCATGCTATTCGCTTTGCAAGCCTTCGGACTCTCTCATGGGACTCTGCCGTGGACATCATTACTTCCCGCTGGGGCGGCTACGCTTTATGTGATAGCCGCTGCCAGTTATCCGTTTGCACTGCTGGGTGTCATTGCGATAATCATGTGTTGCATTTTGAAATGTTTCAACGACGAGTTGAGCACGTTTATAGAAACATTCGATACCGTTGACTTGCAGATCGCGCTGGGTAATTTTCAAACAAAATTTCACGATATCTTCAAGTGTGTTACGAAGATGAACAAGATCTTTTCGCACATTTGCATGTTGGGCTTCTGTTATGGCATCTTCATGTTGTGTATTACGACTTCAATGTTGTACAAAATTAATGATATTAAATTTCAAGAAACTATCTATTTTCTTCTACATTTATTGGAATTTCAAGCAGCATTGACCACAGTTTCAGTACCTGGTATTGTGTTATATTTCGAAGTAAGAGTTACTTTAATTTTGTGGCCAACTTCGAAAAGTCGTCAGAAATTGTTAATTGCCCTGTTTAGGGTCAAAAGCCGATAGAATCGTTATTAAATTTATTAGCCGACTGTAGCGCAAAACTTCAGAACAATCAAAGCAAACTGAATAAGGTACAGTAAAGAATCGACTGTACCAAAGACAAAAACAATCTATTTTTAGATACGAGTTCAAATACTGTCATTCATTGAGCACGTGGAATCAGCAAACGTTGGAATTTCGATCAGCAACTTTTTCAACATTACCCCATCGTTGTTGTTAACGGTAGCAATATAGCAAATGAGATTATTTTACAATACCATTTATTTTTGATTTATCTTACATTTCAGGTTGCCTCTTTTATTTTAACATACTTTGTTATAATTATTCAAATGGATCCGGTTCAGCAATCGTGCATAGATAAGCAAGGAAATGTATCAGCCTACCCCAAATAAAGCACTTTGTGTAATTTTGTACCTTGATTTGTCATCAACCAAACAACCGGAAAAGGTTAAATATAGTTTCAGCAGAAACAAGTATAACTGTATTTGGTATTTGATATTGACATCAATTTGAGTAATCCTATGAATTGTTTATTGTGGAATAGACTTTGATTTTTAAACTCATTTGCGAAAGTTGAGGTGAAAATGCAAACTTTTCTTTTGAGTTTGAATATTAGTACTGTAATCACCTGAGTGCAACATTTTCTGAATGCAGTACTTTGCTGCAAGTACAAATGACAAATGGTTAGAAAATGTTGGCGACATCTAGCTTCATTACTTTATGTTTCTGCCAGATTTTCAGACATCAAATTCCACAACTACAAAAGATTATTGTTAGTTTTGTCAGTTTGTATACAAAGACGTTTCTCATTTACTTATTAGTCAAATTAGTCAAATCAGCTATTAATGAACATTCCTTATTTGGACTTATTTGGACGGAATATCTGCGCGGCTGCAACAAGAAGTTCAAGGCTAAAATTCGCAAGGTGGAATTCTTGATCGACAATTGCCCAGCTCATCCAAAAGTTACCAATTTGTTGAACATTGTTGTTTATTATCTGCCGCCAAATACGACATCCCGCATGCAGCCAATGGACCAAGGAATCATTCATAACTTCAAGACATTCTATCGCTCATCGTTGCTACGCGATCGACTTTGCAGATTGGAAAGCAGCGGCAACTTCGCGGAGTTCAATTTGTTAGACGCTTTATTCGAAGTTAAGAAGGCGTTTGACAACACTGCCAAAACTACGATAAAGAACTGCTTCAAACACGCTGGTTTCCTGAAGTGCAACAATGACGAAGATGTATTCCTAAGCGAGTTACAAGCTTGCTCAAAACCGGAAGAAACTTGGCGGCATTTAAAAGAAAGAGGAGAAATCCCGGATGGTGTCGCGATCTCCGATTTTCTTCTTGTTGACGAAAACGTCAGCACTTCAGCACTTCAGTGGGGACGACTGACGACGACATCGTGGATAGCGTAATTGAAAAGTATCATCCACATGTTCAGGTAATCGAAAGCGACGAAGAGGACAACGCGAAAGAGGTGTCTGTTCAGGACGAGACAGAGAAATTGCCTTCGATCAGTGAAACGATTCAATCGATGGAAATCGTGAAGAAATTCGTTCTTTCTCAACCAAACGCCGAATATACGCTTAATCAGCTGCTCATGGTCGAGAAACAACTGGCGATTTGGGCCAACGATAACAGGATCATTCAGTCGAAGCTTACAGATTTTTTTAAAACTTAGAAGGTTTTGTAAATAATGATGTTTTGCAAAGATTGCTGAATTAGATGTGTAAGATGTTGTATTAGTTGCTATAGTAAAAAGACAGATTTTCCTGCATTTTTAAAGACTTGTGCGATTTTTCGGACACATTCCATAAAGCGCACGCTCGATATAGCGCACGATTTTTCTGGTCCCGAGCCATCCACTATATCGAGCGCCGACTGTACTTTGATTTGATAGATAAATTCTTAGGCGAACGTGTGTTCGGCAGCCCGCCCGTCTGCCGACCATGATTCGAAGGCGAGAGAGAATTCGACCTGCCGGCCGCCCGCCCTCACCCGCCGCCGGCGATGATTCTTATGATTAGAATTTGTCCACCCGCCCGCGCTCGCCCGCCGCCGGCCATGATTCTCATGCGAGAGAGACTTTGATCGTCCAGCGCCACCCGCCCTAATTTTGAGGCGAGGGAGAGAGTTCGTCCGCCCGCCCGCCCTGATTCGTCTACTGCTGGAGCCCCTACCTTTTTTTTGCTCTGCTCAAAGTCTCAATAGTCGGGTGGCTCGTGCAGGTCAACTGCGGACCATTATCTACAGTGCAGAATGGTCCCAAAGAGCCAGGTTGTTAGCACTAAGTTGTAATAGACAAATTGATAGTTTGAACGCACCCGTTTCAAAAGGTTTCAGCGAAAAGGCTTCACATTCAGATTTGCAAATAATCCTGATTTTTACGAAAACGAAACTGCAACTGCATCAGTACAACAAACAACTCAGAAAAATAAGACCAACCTATTTTTTCTTGTTTTTTCAAAAGTTTTACTAGTATTTTCACAAACTCACACGGCTCGCAGAGTCGATCAAAAGGCAGTAAACGACTGCCCTTTTTCTCTTTCATTTACCTGATAGCGATTGATAGTAAGCTTGCGAAATGTTTTTTTTTTGTTATCTTTTATGTTCTTTTTTGTATTTTTGTGACTTCTTTTACGTAGCGACGGTTCTTCCTTCCGCGGACTGAATCGCGGTATTCGTTGTAAATCCGATTACAAAATATAGCGAATTCAGTTGCAATAAAATTTACTTACCTGCTTGTCAATAAAACAAGAGTAAAATGTTTTATGTTAACAATCAAAGTCGATCGCGATATTGTCGAAATTGTTGTTTTTTTGTTACCGCTTTAATTCAAATATTTTCATTATTTTAGGCTTTACATTACAATAAAATGCTTAATACCGGTCGCTTAATCGGTTTTTTCGCATTGCGACGACCTTTGAACTTTAGAAATCCAGTAGAAAATCGTCAATTCGTTCGTTTGTACAGCGAAGTAACGCACGGGCAACGGTTCGACGACGGCGACGCCGGAAAAACAGATGAGAAAGCAAAAAACGACGAAATATTGCACTCGATCGAGGAAAACACTGATTTGAAGGTTAAAACGAGCTATCCCGACGATACTGCTATAAAAACCGACGAAGCCTCGATTCAGGAGGTTCATAATAGAATTGATTTTACGAAAGAGGAATTTTTAGCTGAAGTCGAAAAATCCGATCCATGGCTTGACGGTTATAGAGCGACGGTAAAATCGTTGCCAACTCGTCGTAAATTTAGATCGGACTATGGCCAGCGAATGAGATATCCGCCTGAAGGGATTAGCAAAGGGAGTCATCGCGGATTGAATCCATATTTCGATAGTGACAGATCCGATCAAGCTCAATACCAATTAAGGACTGCAAACCCGTATGGCTACGATCGGCCTCCGGCAAACCAAGATCTCTCACGACAACATCGAGATAATCTATATATGTCGCAAAGCAGGTCGCCTTTAGGGTCGTCTGATGCTCGTTCTCCGCAGCAGATGTATCCGTCTAATGCGCCACCGTCTACACCGAATCAATATTATCCAGAATATCAACCGTATCCAGATGTACCCGCTCATGCTCATCCGACATTAAATCAAGTTTATCCAGGACAGCAACAGCATCCGGATGTTTCGATATATACCAGCCCTCCACCAAATCAAGTTTATCCAGGACAACAGCGTAACCCTAGGGTCCCCCCTTATGTTAATTCAATGTTGAATCAAGGTTATCCTGGACAGCAACAGCGTCCTGATGTTTCGACTAATGCTAGCCCTCCACCAAATCAAGGTTATCCAAGACATCAGCGCAATCTGGATGTACCCACTTATGCTCGTCCACCATTGAATCAAGGTTATCCAGGACAGCAGCATCGTCTGGATGAGTCGACTTATGCGAGTCCTCCTCCGAGTGTAAACTGTCCAGGACATCAGCGCAATCCGGCTGTCCCACCTTATGCTCCTCAAACAATAAATCAAGGTTATCCAGGGCAGCAACAGCGTCCTGGCGTTTCGACTTATGATAGTCAGCCGCCGCCTGTAAACTATTCATCATATCAGCAATATCGGGATGTTACATCTTCTGCTCATCCTGCTCCTTATCAAGATTATTCAAGACAGCAGGGTCGAATAAACGAAAGAGGTTTTGAAGATTCTCAATGTCACATGGGTAACACAAATATCGGAATGTCAAATGAAGATTTTAATGCGTCACAAAAATCGTCGCCAGATTCATCTACTCCTCGTCCTCAGCCAAATCAAGGACGTAAATATGGTTTGCAAGCTGACTATCTGCGATCTTCGCTTCCTATTAGAACAGCTACTGTTCGTTCACCAGCAATGCAAGATTTTTTGCATCAAACAAAATATCGCGAAGGTCTCAAGTATGGAGAGGTTGATGAAGACGACCATATCTCTCTTGATGACAAACGTAGGAATAAAGGAAGTTCTGATGACACCCTACAAATGTTTGATGAAAAAAACATTGACCCTATGATGCATGGTAATTCGAAAAACATGAACCGTGATAATTTCAGGCCAAGCGAAAGTTTGAAATTTACTGATCAGGAACTGATGCAAGATCATGTGTTTGATTCCGAAGACAGAAATCATTGTGACCATGCGAAGCCAAATATGAAGTTCACAGACGATGAGCTGAAACAGGAAAGCGCGACTGAATCCAGTCTCGATGTTGCCCGTTGGATGGAAGAATTCGAAAGCGATTTTAAAGATAAATTTCAAAATTTCGACAAAGCAGATGCTAAGAATGCATCAAAAATTGTTGATCATGATGTGGAACGCAAAGCTAAAGAAAACTAATTGAATCAGGATGGTAGAAATCGTTCAGGAATATTGGCATTTAGTTGAACGAGAATTCTGTTTTAAATTTAAATTGCATTGCAAAAAAAATAAAAATATCAAAAAGTTACATCTGACTTAGGTTATTTAATATTTTAATCATTGTAGCTTCTTAATTTGATGCACTTATCCCTGCTTGTTTATCGTATCACATGCACTCGCTCGATTTAGGAGTCTTGTCAGTCAATAGTAATGTATAAATGATTAGCAAGCAAAAAATAAGTTCTATTTTTTTGATTGATTTCACTCAGATTAACCGCAAGTCGAATTAGTGGTTAATTCCAGCAAAAAACACGTACCAGCCATAGGACTCAAAAACTACATTCGTTTGCAATAAAATTTCACTTCCTGCTTGTCAATATATTAATGGTAGTCAAAACAAGAAATCCTATCGTTTTCCTTCAATACAAGAAATCCTATCGCGAAAATTGTCAAAATTTTATACAACTACTTTATGTTTTTAGGCTTTAGAATTCGTAAAAAATGCTTAATATCGGTCGATTAATCGGTTTCGTATTGCGACGACCTTTGAACTTTAGAAATCCGATAGAAAATCGTCAGTTCGTTCTTTTGTACAGCAAAGTAACGCACGGACAACGGTTCGACGACAGCGACGCCGGAAAAACAGACGACAAAGCAAAAAACGACGAAATATTGCACTCAATCGAGGAAAACACTGATTTGAAAGTTAAAACGAGCTATCCCGACGATACTGCTATAAAAACCGACGAAGCCTCGATTCAGGAGGTTCATAATAGAATAGATTTTACGAAAGAGGAATTTTTAGGTGAAGTCGAAAAATCTGATCCGTGGTTTGAACATCAGCGTCAAGTGTACAAATCGTCGCCTAATCGGCGTAAAATAAGATCGGACGTCGGCCAACAAATGAGGAATCTGGTTGACGGAATTAGCCAAAGAAACCTGGATGGACGCTATCGCGGATCAAATCAAGATATCGATAATCGCAGATCCGATGGTCAAGGCCAACGTTCTGCAGACACATATGATTCGTTTAACGCTCGGCCGCGGTTGAGTCAAGATTTCGCATGACAACTTCGGTATCCAGGTGATCGATATACATCGCAAGGCAGTTTGCTATTAGGATTGCCTAACGATCGTCATCCATCAAATATCGCTTACAAAGAGCAATATCTGTATCCAGATATGTCGGCGAATTCCCATACTCAAGATTATTCGAGACATCAGTGGATCCCTGATGATCGGATTCATGAAAGAGTTTTTAAAGACCCTCGCATTGGCTATAGAAATTTGGCTAGAATGGGTGAAGATTTCCATGATACACAACGAATATCATCTCCGCCATACTCTGATTATTCAAAGCAACAGCAGCAGTATCCTTATGGTTTGAGAAACGAAATTGACTATGAAGAAGAGCACAAGTTTAGCAGAGGATTGGGAATGGCTGGAGAAAGAGGTGTTGATGATTCTCAGTTCGATAACAGGAATTTAGCTAGAACTGGTGAAGATTTCCATAAGACACAATGAGTGCCATATTTGTATGGTATGAGAAACGAATTTGACAACAAAGAGCAAAGATTTAACAGAAGTTTAGGAATGGTCGAAGAAGTTTCTTATAAGTCCCAAATACCGTCGGGTGGCTCATCTAGTGCTCGTTCGCCACCTAATAAAGGCTACCCAGGACTGCAGCATCGTCAAATGTGAGGGCGCGGAACAAAACTGATCAAATGAAAAATACAAATAACTGTACAATTTCATTAAAAATGGTTGGTTTTTTTCATTGAATTGAACGAGTATTTTGTTTTCAAAGTAGATTTTGTTAAAAAAATGAAAAAATTTCCGCCCATTTTTGAAATTTCTTTATTATTATTATTCGTCTTTATCAGTTTTAAATTTGGCTCTCTTATGTCAACTTGCTTGTGCTTTATGTTTGCATCCAACTGATTATTTTTCAGTTTTCATGCACAGATTGTTCCTTAAGGGAAAATCAGTGTGCATGATGAGTAGAACTTTGTAATAGTTTTAATTAACGCAATCTAACGAAGAATACGAAACAAAAAATATGGCATCTTACGTAGCTATCGTAAAAATCGCCCTTTTTTCGAGGCCAGCCATAGCCAAGTGGTTACTTCGTACACAAAACTTTGAGTTTTGCACACAACTGACGGAAAGTGGGTTCGAAACCCGGCGAAAGCAAGCCTGCCCATGCGTCAGTAGGACCACTGGTGCCGTCTGGCTTTTTGCAATTAATGTTTACTACTTTGAGAGTATACGATAAATTTAATCTTTTAGATTAGAAGTACGCCGAAAAAAACGAATTTTTTCAGGGAGCAGCTGTACATTGTGTTCCAGCAATTTCCTGTTGATTTCTTAGCGAGCGTCGTTATTTTAAATTATCGCGCACTGAAGAACATCTTTCAGTGCAGCTTGGGTCGTTTTTTTGAAGACTGGTCGAGCCCATTCAAGACGATCCGAAATAAATGTTGAAATGAAATAAACGAGATAAAATTGAGTCACATCTGCCTGATCATGATCGTACAGTACCGTATTGCGATTATTCATGTCAACAGCAACAGTATCTGGAAAAATGAAAGATTCTTCTAAGAACGGAAATTAAGATAAATTTCCAACTCGTTTTTGGTATTTACGTATGTATTTTTAAAAAAATAGTTTAAATTTGACGCCCTTGAGCCTACTTGCTTATCATTTATGTGTACATGCAAGGACTTATTATTTGCTGAATTTTCACTTTTTGTTGCTTTGAGAAAATCATTGCAAATTGACAAAATAAGCCAATTTCGATTGGCTCATGATAAAAATTCATGAAACAAAAAAAGTTCGACATCTTCTAATTTGATTTTAGTGAGATTTATTCAAGGCCGGCTTGGCTAAGTGGTTACTTCGTATCTGATACTTTATAGTACTAAAATGAATCCTTCGCGGGTTCGAGCCCTAGAGTCGATCAAGAAGAACTCTGGGGTAAACCACTGGCGCTGTCTGGTCATTTTTAGTTCATTCGATTCTATGCTGTTTAGTTGACTAGCTTGGTTTGAAATTTACTTTCTAAAACGTCGAAAGTTGTCCCCTTCTTGAAACTGTTATAACATCAATATATTATTGAATAATAATACAATAATACATTTTGATTATGCCAGCCACAGCCAAGCAGCTTGCAAATTTCGGTCGTTTTGTTATCGAGCGACATTGTTTTTGATTTATCGCTCTCTAAAGAACGTCTTCTGTGCACCTTCGGTCATTTGTCGAGACTGTTCCGAGAAATGAACGAGAATTCATTTCGGCTCGACGAAAAACGAATCATTACAAACGCATAATGCGTCAAAATGATTGTTAAACAGGCAAAAATGTAGTTTTTAAAGGAGAATCTAGGTCGTTTCGTCGGAATACAGTGACAAACGCCGCCCGATTTCGGCGTTCGCCTGAGCATCGCGTCCGACGGTTGGCTGAGCCCGTTTTGCGTACGGACGAGGGGGGAGGAAGTTTTAAAACCAATAAAAATGACGACAATTTTTTCGATCCGTGCCTCTTTTGTGTCGTTCCGAATAGGAAATTGCGTTCGCACTGTTCTCGTCATTGAGGCAGACTAACCAGTGAATACAAATGTTGGATAAACTTTCGTTCCATGCGCTCGCTCCATGTGCGCGTTGCGGTTGAACTTTTAACTCTGTTCGAATTGTCCGGCCCGAATTGTACGTTAATTTAACACCTTTATCGTTGAAAATTTCGTATTTCCGTCCGCCGAAATGAAGTTAAAACTGTGTATTTTACTTTTTATGCCTTCAGGTAACGTTTTCAAGCTATATTCCTGTAAGTTTCATGTTTTTGCTCGGAAACGCGCTAATGCAGACACCTTTCGCATAGTTTTTTTTCTCTCGTCTGTCGTCTCTTCAGACATCTCCTTCGTCTAATGACGCATGTTGAAAATACCATTTACAATATTTTTTTCTATTGTATACAATTTGGTAGCATGATCGGGCGGGGTTTCATTGTATATAGTATATTTGAGTAGGTGTTTAGAATTGCATGATTGAAAAATATTCACCAAGGACAAACACACTATTCATCGTACGTGCGAATGTCATTACGCAAAGGAAACAGCCTTCGATTGATGACCATTGATGCGGGTCGATCGGGCGAGGTTATTTTTCTATTCATCCGATTTCGTTCCGACACCCTGAAACTTTTTTTTTGTTGTCGTCTAATCGCTCGTTATGATGGAACAGTTCGATAGCACGCTTAAAAATTAGTTTCTAAACCGGTTTTCCGTCAGTTTTTAAAATTGAGATTTATTTTGGATTCTACATTGCTCGCAAGATAAACTACAGTACGACACGAGACAGTGGCGCTTTCACGCGATATTCTTGTTTGCAATTGCCATATTCGTACACTTTTTCCGTTTCATGTTTGCTTGTGTCAAATAAAATGAACCCAGTTTTAGTCTGTAAGTTCATTGGACAAAACGTACTGTACAGTCGTTGGCCCGTACAATAGTGTAGCGCATGTGTCAAAAGGACATTTTGGTCGAGAAACTACGTTGGCCGACGCATGTTTTTTTGTTATTTATGTGGTCAATCATCGACGATTTAGTTGTGAAGTTTCTCAATTTTTGCTCGTTTGTTGCAGCGTCCATCGCGATAATGTGTTACGTTTGTGGTCAAACAAATTTGAAACCTCCCGGCGAATGTACGACACAATTTCAATACGATTGTTCGACATTAAGCAGCGCCGCAAGTCAACGAGGGTCGAAAGTATTTTGTCGTACGACTCGAAGTAAAATCGGCGAAAGTAATTGCCGACCCGATGAATTATGCACTAAAAAATTGCATTTTATGCAGTAGTCCCCCTCGACAAAGTGTGACAAACGAATTGACATAGTAAAACGGCACGAAAGATAGTTTGTCCAGTGACTTTTATAATTTTTCCCGAAACGAAGTGGGACGTTTCTTCATTTTTGAGGGTCGTGTCTCGCTAAGACATGCACGAGCAATAAAAATCATAGAAAAGCATGAATCTGTTGTTCCTCGTTGTGAAACAAGAATCGACGTGTTTCGCTTGTTTTGCAGACGTTTTTTCCGTCGGAAAAGAGTGCACGAACGAACACGATCATTTGACGAGGTATCCAGATGGTAAAATCGCCGGGTGCGACACGTTGGACAAGAACGGCAGTCACGAGTTGAGCTATTGTATATGCGATAAAAATTTATGCAACGCCAAAAATATCGACGATCAAATGAACGACAATCGAATAAGTGCCAATCCCGTCCTGCTCGTTGTACCATCGAAGGGAATAAACGTATCCTCAATTGGAGCGTGGCCTTCGGCAGGTGCAAAACAAGAGAGTAGTATGAGCCATTGGCTTAATGGTTCCTCGCCGTCGACTATTCAAGGACAATCGGTGCCGGATCCGCCCCAATTTCCGAACGTTACGAACGTTGATCCGTCCGAGCTAAACAAAGTCATTCTTCCCAACCAACAGAGAACTATAGAAACGGTTACTGTGAATTCGATGCAAATTCATATTCAGCCTTCGGGCATTGTATTTTCGGATCGAACTAACGCCAACAAAGAAATATCGACCAAGCCCTCGGGCAATTTGAGAGTGCAAACAGTTGAAACTCATCATAATATTATCGTCGGGACTGAAAGTCCGAAAATATTATCGGATTTCGTTTGTTCGACGTGCGCCGAAACAAATATCTCAGCGTCTACGAACGACTGTAGGGAACAGTCGGATGTCGATTGTCGAAAAGTATTTCCAGGAGAAGTACATCTGCTTTGCTTCACCAAAGGCACCGTTCTAAATGGTAAACTGATCGGCTGACGTGTTCCAAAATGAAAAGCGTAGAGTCGAACTCTTTGTTTTCAAACAGGCCAACGAGTGATTGAAAAGCGATGTGCGACGAAAGAATCAGTTTCTCACGATTTAGGGCTGATTTACTACGGCGATGGCTGCAATCAGACTTCAGCTACATCGCTTGTTGTTTATCAGTATTGTTTTTGCTCGAGCACCCATTGCAACAACGTTTCAATTGCCGAACAAATTAATTTTTACACACCAAACTCGCAAAAAATAACACTCGAAAATGAAACAAACTCCAAGTCAAATGTAAGTCGTCCGCCGAGAAATGTCATTTCATTGCTTGGCGAATGAATTATTTTGCTCGTTAATTCATTTTTCAGGCCACTTCGAGATTCGTGTGTCTGTCGTGCTCGGAGTCGAATTTGAATCGTGATGGTGATTGCAGTCGACAATACGAAAACGACTGCACTTCTCAGGACCATTCCAAAATGCTTTGCTCGACCAGGCAGACGAAACTACCAAGCGGTAAATGGAACTGAAACGCGTAACTTTCATCCACGTATTTACAAATTGTAAAACAAAATTTAGGTCTGTTTACCATTGAAAAACGATGCATTTCTGAATTGGAACATCGGCATCAGCATCCAAATATTGATGTTGTAGTTAACGGTTGTGGCCAAGGGTTGAACGGCGACGAACTGTATTGCGTGTGCGGAACAAGTCATTGCAACAAAATGAATATAATGAATCAAAAAGAGCTTCAAAGGAATCAAGATACGAATCTGATTCAGACATTATCGCAGCAGATTACTGTATTTCCGCATACGTCTACGGACAAGAGTCGATCGACATCGATTTCGACTGTTGACCAATATTCATTCGACCGAACTAATAATTCGTTTAAATCGCTGAAAAAATCCGACCTTACTGTTTCCAGTGGTGAACAGCAGAAAAAACAATCGAACAAACAAATTTCGGATAAAAATTCAGCGAAGAAGTTTCACTACCAAAGTATTGTGACAATAAGTTTATTTTTTGTATTTATTCGCTTATTTTCTCCATGATTTCCTATCGCAAGTCTACGGCTGCACAAACACTGTGATACTGTTTTTCTAGTGAACGATTTCCTTGTATTTACCATAATCTATGTCGCTTTGTTGTTTCATTAATTTCATTCAAAATGTATAAAATGTTGTGATATAGTCATCGACATTTCTGAATATTCATTTTGTTGAGAGCGCTTAAAAATTGAACTTTGTTGCAAAAACTAATACAGCGATGAATACAGCTATTATTTGGTTGCATTCGTGCAAGTTGAAATTTTAAATTAATACGATTGCAATACCTTCGATTGATTTATCTATAAGTTGATAACAATAGTGAAACTCGAGTCTTTACAATCGACTATTTTTCGCGATTGGCTGCAATCAAGCGTCAGTAAATTCGTGACATTCAAACAAATCGAAATAAATGAAGTGCTAAAACCGGCTGATGAAGATCAAGCTTTGGCTGTTGAAGTCAGCTGGTAGAGATCCAAATATTTTCATGCAAACGTCGTCGCCCAAATTCTCTGGCCATTCTACAGTTCCATCCTGTTCAACGTTTTTTTATAACAACGATGACAATTTTTAACACTGACCCATTGTGGTCTAATGTTAAATCTTCCATGATAGATCCATGGCAACTGTGTCAGTTATGGTCTCATTCAATGTTTTGCATCGATATCTGTCCAATGGTGGATTTGTTCATATAAGATAAATCGAATAATCCTCTCAATTTCATCTGTTATTGAACATGGAATTTTCTCGAGAAGGCTTATTCCAACTATGCATTATTTATACTATTACTATTTATTCCTATTGTATATTGCAATACTATATTGTATACAAATAGAAAAATGCGACTGTAATATAAACATATCGAGGGCTGCACGGCAGAATGTCCTAAGTGCATATGTCTCAGCACTGCAGTTAGGACATTCTGCCGCGCAGCCCTCGATATATAAGTTTTTTTCAATTTATTTTGAATATTTTTAAGAAAACTTCTTGACATTTACAGAATCAAGTGTGCCTTGCTGCGTCACTTTATAACCATTTTATGTTCAGCATCGGTATCCATTCAGCAGTGGATTTGGGATTTGTTGATGTTTGTTCCATAGAGTACCAATGTCAATGGCGATACCCTAGTGTTCGCATTTAGCATAAAAATCGCAAAAGAATAGACACTTTGGTTACTTGATCGCATTGTTTCAAATCGAGATACTTTAAATTTCGACAATCTTTGATTTATTTATCAATGATTTTATAAGACACATCGAGTCCTTCCAATTGACCTTTTTTGGCGATCAGCGACAATCCAACATCAGTAAATTCTTGACATGCATATACATCTAAATAAATTAAGCGTTTCAATCGGCAGAGGTAATTCAAGCTTTGATCAGTAACAGCATTGCAACTGAACAATATCAAGGATTCAAGACATTGACAATGTTGGCTAATTACATCAAGAAATTTTTCGTTGATCACAGGTCGCATCGTTCCAAGACAAAAGCAGTACTTTTAGTTGATTTGATTGTATTGAACTGATAAATTCATCACCAAATTGATAGATGTCTTCTTCATCTTTGTCGCAGTCAACCATGCTTAACACTTGTAATTTTGTTACTTTTATGAATATATGTGCAATCTTTTCTTTTTTTAAATCGATATGACTTATTTCAAGTTCTTCTAAATTCGGACATTTATCCGTCACAATCTAAATAATTCAGTGTTTAATTTAAGCTGTCAAATAAAATTATATACAAAACATACAGGGTTAGCGAGAAGTCGTGCAGGCTATTTGAGTGATCATAACTCCAGAATTCCTGATCAGATCAAGCTAAAATTTGAATTTCAAGGTCCATGTACCCGTCCAATCAAGAATCATTAAAAAGTTTTACACTTTACACTTCCGTGTTTTTCCACTCTCTAGCAGACATTTCGAGGAATTTTCTATGGCATATCAACGTTTTGTCTACTGTTGAACAAAAATATTTGAAGTGAAATATGAAATATTAGCAAAATTTTATTTTATTCCATTTATATTGATATAATATGATTCCTTTTTTTAATTATCTCAATCTCAATTGCAACAAATTACAACAAATGCTCAATATGACTACCTCCATTATCCATAACTAACTCTAAACGACAGACAATTTTACTTTTTTTATCTCATTGTGTCTGCTACAAGCACGAAAATATAAAAGTGTAAAGTGTAAAACTTTTTAATGATTCTTGATTGGACGGGTACATGGACCTTGAAATTCAAATTTTAGCTTGATCTGATCAGTAATTCTGGAGTTATGATCACTCAAACAGCCTGCGCGACTTCTCACTAACCCTGTACTTTTAAAATTCCCGTTTTGCACTAACGAGACAATTTCAAGCATTTCAGCCAGCCCAGTAAATGAGCCATTATGTCGACTAAGGGGTGATGACAAAAATTTGGCACAAAATTCAGAGAGGTCCAGAAAATCAGCGCATGTGATTGTAAAGTTGCCGTTTGCACAAAATAGATCTGTAGGTTGGGTGTTCACACCTAAAATTTCATTGCAATATCTTTCAAACTGCAAGAGTTCTTTGAGCATGAAACCACTCACCCTTGGTCAGCATGTGTATCAGTACTGCGACAGCCACTGGGACGAGGGCAGAAAATCGATTGTAGACCATTTTGTGAGCGAAAATGCATCACTGAGGACGATTTATCGACTGATCAGTAAGTGGGAGCGTCATTTGTCGCTTGAAAGAAAAACAGGTTCTGGTTGGAAACCAAAGATTATGACAAAAGCGAATGTCACTCAGTTGGTGAAGATGATCAACGATCAAAGCGGAAAATCGATGAGGATGTTGGCCAAACGATTCACGTGCAATCAGTCTTACATTGTGAAAAGGAAGACAGATTTGAAGTATCGAAAAAGAATTTCGGCACCCGATCGAACTGACAAGCAAAAAGAGGTCATCCGTCCACGTTGTTCAAGAATCTTATCCGTATTTTATCATTCTTCATCCACACTTCACTTAAGTTGAAATTAGTTGATGGAAATTAGAAAATTTTCGAACTAGTAATAATAATAATCCGACGTCCGAATCCGAATATCTGATGTTGCAAGCCTCCATAAAGCGATAACAATTTCAATTTAGTACATTCTGGTTCGGAAACTGCTCGTTCATGAATAGTTCCATACGACAACATAGTTTGTCTATGTATTTCCCACAGCTCGCCATCACCAACAAGGTGTTCTTGTAACAAGGTTTGCAATTGTAAACAGCCTGTAGTATGAATTTGAATACAGAAAACAGTTTTACACTACGAAACAAAAACCGCTTATAACACAACAATACCAGTTATCGAGAAGGAAATGAAGTTATCGAGCTACTCAGCAAATTCCGACGGTAAAGACGAATTCTACGTACATCTTACGAACATTTTCAATGAATTATTGGCGAAAAGCTCATTCATGTAGGCTGATCGGAAGAATTCTTCATTCATTGGAAGAAGCTGATTGAAAGTTGTGATTGTGTGATTTGTTTAATGATCTAAGTCATTGTCTGTTTAAAGTTGTACTACACCTTCAAGTTTTGAAGTTGAGAACTTAATAATAATACCATATTTCCCGAAAATTAGACCAGGTCTATCTGTTTTTCAACCTTATTAAAAGGGGTGTAACTTTCATGCATTAGTATCCCAAATTTCACAAAAAAAATTGCAACATTTATTATTGTAAATAAAAAGTGTTCTGCATGAACATTTAACTTCATCATAACTTTCAATATTCAAAATCGTATTCATCATCGGACAAGTCGTCAGCATTATAAGTTCCTTTTCCAAGCAAAAATTCCCTTATGCTAGGTGTCACAGGCAATTGTTCAACTTCACCATTCTCAAATGAATCAGAGACTTCGACCAATTCCTCAGCATCATCAATAAGTATGCGCAGTATGAGCAGATTTGTCATGTTTCTGTCTTTCACCTTTACTATCAAAGTAGCGATTGCATTGAATGCAAATTCGTTGCATCAAGTCGCTTTGAACTGATGGGCAAAACGAATCAAGTATAAAACCATACTGCCATAACGTATTACCTAAGCTTGCTGGCCGCCTATACCCAAAATCCCCCATGGCAAAAACCAGTGGGGGTACCAAAATTTTAACAAATAGAAAGTAAATCAAAAAATTGCATAATTAGGGGAATGTCTCAAATCTTGCTGCGGCTATTTTGCAAAGCTAAATATGTCGATTCAGGTACCTCCATCGAGCATAAAAGAACAGAGAGAAAATTAATATTTACTTTCCACTTTGTCAGCTATACCGAACAAAAAACTTGTTTTGACAAACAAGTTTCGAATAAGTATTGGTCCTAATTTCGAAATGTTTACTAGTGTCGGTTATCGTTCCGTCGAAGAGCATGTTATTTTTCAGTTTATCTTGCGGCACTTGTTCAGAAGAGAAGGTGGACATATTTTACCTGTTCGCTTTCAATTATGGCCGCACGCGTTTACATCTATGGTTTGCATTCTACAGCTACTAAGAGTGATGTTGAAAACTTTTTTCGAAATTATGGACGACTGCAAGCAATTATCCTGCGGGACAACTTTGGGTTCATCGATTTCGAAAGATTGCAAGATGCAGTAGATGCAGTACACGATTTGAATGGACAAAAATTAAAAGGCGCCAAGTAACCTTTTTCTTTTTCTACTTTTTATAAAAAAAGTTACTGTCGCAACTGTATGATCACATAAAATTTTTGAAGTAATTGAGAAAATTAAACTGATGACGGCATCTGTTAAGATTTTTATTGTTTAGTGTTATTGTGGAATTTTCTCACAAAAAGCCCCCTGGCTACGAAAGATACAGCTGGCAAATACTGATAAAGGCTGAACTGTTGCCGATACCACCTCATTTGAAGCCTGCTTTCCGCGGATATACAAATCGAAATTCCTTGTAAAACTTTGTACTTATTCAATGTCACCTTGATACTAAAATGTTATTATTTAGTTGTTCCATTGAAAATTTGCCGTTCGAAATTTTGCAAATAATTTTCGAACTTCTGCCAATCAAAGATAAAATTCGATGTGAATCAGTTTGCAAACAATGGTTTGAAACTCTCCAATATTCTTGGAGCCAA
>JAQGBA010001061.1:0-19295 GCA_034698125.1 Prionchulus punctatus | reverse complement strand
GTGACCCTGCTAGGAACATCAAAAATCCTAAGAGAAGTACTATCCCTCTCTGACTCTAGGTAAGAGTCCGAGGAATAATGTAAAAATACCAGCCACCTAGATACAGGCTGTGGGAGAGCATAGGACCAAAATTTTATTATTATTATTATTATTATTATTATTATTATTATTATTAAGCCTTCAACAAATCCAGTAAAGTTAAGATGGATATGCGTTTGTTATCCATTGCTGATGGCAGTTTGTCAGCTACCTCGAGTAACGTCATTCCCATTGAACGTTGCGACCGAAAACCGAACTGATAGTCTGACAGAAATGTTGAAACGTAACAGTAAAGTTGATTGTAATATATAACGCGCTCAAGGATTTTGCTTGCGCAAGGAAGCAAGGAAATTGGCCGAAAATTCTCCGGATCATTTTGTGCACTACCTTTGTACAATAGACACACTACTGCCATTTTCCATAAATCAGGAAATTCAAATATTTCAATTGAAGGGTGTAGGGCATAAAGGTGCTATGTGACAAAAGTGAAATTTTTGAGTTAAGAGGTGATTTGTACGTTTTCGACTATGCTCTTTCCAATGCAAAAAAGCAAAATTTTGAATGTGTGCATAGTATCAAGAAACAACAATGGCAAAGTAAACTTGCAAACAGCATAAATGGCTTATCAAAAACTTTAAGTCGTTTTTTCTCAAAATGAACTTTTCGTCACATAGCACCTTTATGCCCTACACCCTTCAATTGATAAGTTGATGATTTTTGTTAAAGTTGACTTTAAGGCATAGCCATTTATCTGGTAGTGACCAGGCGATTTCCAACGTGGCATTTTTTGAATAACAATTTTCCTCAATTTCGGTAACTGGGCGAAAAGTAAATCGACTCTTTTCTTCTGGAATTAATCTTGCAGAAGCGACGCTTCTTGCGGCACCTTTATTCGCAACTAACGCCGTTTTTGCACTGACACTGGCAAAATAGTTATTTATGACATTCGCTGCATCCGTAAAATTTGGAATTATAGTTTGGACGATGAATTTTACAGTGCAAGCTTCCGAATGAGCTTCCATGATTTATTACTGTCACGTCGATTTTCATGGAAAAGAATTCGGAAGTAATCAGTTTTACTTTCCGCTGCAAATGGTTGGTGAAATTTTTTGCTCTGCGATAATCCTCCCAAGCATCTGATCTTTATCAGCAGATGTCTTCTTCGCAGCTTTATGCAAATGATCTCTCGTATCCATCCAAGCACGGATTTCATCCGTTAGCCAGGATGCCGTGATACCGTTTTTGCATTTATCAATTTTAAAGGTGCACGTAAATCGAGAGCAGCCGTGAAAACTGCTGTCCAGCAATCTACATCAAGATTTAAGACACGTTTTTTGTAAGATTGGACCTTTGCTTGTATAGGGCTGCTTGTGATCCCTCTTAGAATTAAAATCTAAATAGCCTATCTTGTTTCTTTACATGGATCGAAAGAAGATACAATACCCTACAATTATCATTCTATCACCTTTTTACGTTGCCTCCGTCCTAAACAGATAACGAGGTTCAAAGTGCGTGCCCATAATTTTCAGTGTACAAACACAGCTCATTCAAACTAAAAATCGGTAACATTTTTTTAATTTTTTTGTATCGAAACATTTTTATTTACTGTCTTATTTCTTCACATGTGTAACAAATTTCAATTACCGGGAAAGGGCTCAAAACGCGAGAAACCGAAAAAGTTGGCTTATTTTCAAACTTGTTTTTGAAAAATTTGATTTTTGGAATGGTCCTCGAAGATCACTATTCGCCAAATAAAAAACGAAGCCCACTATGTTTCTGAGAATTTTTTTCTCTACAAGATAGGCTATTGAGATTTTAATTCTGAGATGGGTTCCAAGCAACATTGGTTGAAGCTTACAAAAAAAGCGTGTCTTAAGTCTTTATCAGCGACTGCACTTTAAAATTTCTTCCAGTCGCTAGTGGCGAGTGTTTTGAAAGGCAGCTGCTTCAAATTTGCTTCAGCTTTGTACAACCGTCGCAATACATTTGCTTGGACCGGAAAGCTAATTCGACTGGTTCCAAGCCAAAAATGTAAGACAATGGTCACTTACATTAGACAAAATTGTTTATGTTGCTTGAATGAAATGAGAATGATCTTTTTGACAAATCACTAAGCCATATGCAAAACATATGCAAACTCAAAAGTCTACAGTAGCAATGATTTGCACGTGCTTCGTAAAATAATTTTTGAACCACTTACACTTCACAAAATAATTCACTTAGTGGTTTAGCCATCTTTAGCACGAATGTTGACCATTT
This sequence comes from Prionchulus punctatus, assembly GCA_034698125.1. NCBI lineage: Eukaryota > Metazoa > Nematoda > Enoplea > Mononchida > Mononchidae > Prionchulus > Prionchulus punctatus. Next base: position 16,997 of record JAQGBA010001061.1, on the reverse strand, counting down.
CGTAAAGTGTAAGTGGTTGAAAATTGTGTTTTCTACCGTACTTGCAAATCATTCTTACTGTAATATTTTTGAGTTTGCAATTGTGAAGGAACAATAGCATCGATGCATTTTAATGGATAACTTTTGTGTTCTAAACGGTTTTAATACATTTCCATAATGACGACAAAAATGTAAAATGAAAAAAACACAACAAAATTCTATTTGCCACTTACAGAATATACGTGCAAACCTTCGTGCACGCGCAACATTTCACTTGAATCCATTTTTCGTCTGCAAAAACTGCATTCGAACCAAAGTTTTGGTATTTTCGGAACGACGCGGTTCACCGCCGGCTCCTTAACGGGCGATGACGAAGTTTGAAAATGGCAAAATTCGTGAACAATTAAATCGGCTTGAAAGTCGGTATTGTACGTACAGTGCGAACATTTAAAAATGGAATTCGAAAAATGATGTTCCAAATGAAAATGATGATCGGTTTCAGATTTTGTCCGTTTGGGACAAAAGGAACACCGAAAATTTGTTTCTTTTTGAATTTGCAGCGATAACGCGGAAGTATCTTGCACGGAGATAGTTTGCAACGTTTCGTTCAATTCGAAAGCAAGTTGTTGAACCGGCTTTATCGGTATCGGCATAATCTGTTCAACGGAGGAAAGCGGTTCATTAGATTCGCAGGTAAGTTGTTCGACGGGCGGTAATGGTTCATTTGATTCGCACGTAGACTGTTCTAAGCTAGAACTTTGTTGACGATCCAAAGGCTCTTTAGTTGATGCGTAGATTATTGGTTCAAATGGAGGAGATACTTTGAGCAATAATGTGTCGACGGCCAATTGCAATTCGTCTGATTCGCAGATTGCTTTTTCGTTTTTACAGAATCTTTCAAGCTTAAGAGGCGCTTCGGCTGATTCGCAGGGAATTTGTTCGACTTGAGATTTTTTCGATATGCATCCACATTGATCAACCTGAGAATCGTCGCATCGGTGAAATCTATGATCCGTAGCGACGGCTGATCCGCAGGCTGTTTGAGCTGGAATTGATGAGCACCTGGAAGCAATCGCTTCGCGACTTATGTTCGACCGAGGGAGAGAAAACGACGACGTGATTTTGAGCGAATCTTTCCGATTCATTGGGAAACATTTTTTCGCCACAAAATGTCGAATAGGTCGTACATTTGATGCCAAAAATTCCCGCGGCGTTAAAATTTCGACTTTTGGTAAGGAAATATTCTCGATCGGCAGCGATTTTTTCGCAACTGGATGCTTTTTCGATCGTTTTCTGTCCGAGATTTTGTTTTTTGACGAATGAATCGAGGTAAAATTGAGATCCTTAACGGCGGACGGCGGCGAATTAACGTCAAATAAATTTCCTTTCAACCACGCCAGATCGCTTGTCTCAGTATCCAACGGGTATCCAGTCAGGTCGGTTTGATCTGCAGACAACAGTTTTCCGCCGATTGTATTTTCCGACCGCTGCGACCAGTTATCAGACAATAAATCGTCGCCCGACGACGACCAACGAGTGAAAAAATTAATGTCCTCTTCGTAGGAATCCGACGGCGGCAGGTTGGGTCCAATACTTACAGTAAGACATTTCGTACAACCGACGAATCGAATCGAATTTTGAATCCAATCCGTGTCCGTCACACACAGTTGACACAAAGTTTTGAATGTAGCGGATTCACTTTGCGATTCGAAAAGATCAACAGGCAATCGAAATCTAACCTTCAAGGTTCAACAAGATTGTGAAAACGTTGACTTCTTTCAAGTACTACAGTACTTTTTTCTTCTTCTGTTTCAAATTCAGACGGTTAACGACGGCGATCAAGTCGGATTCTTGGTCGCCCATTTGCAAAATGACGTCTTGAAATGATTTCATTGAGTCGAAAACTGGAAGCAAGTTCTCCAAGAAGAATAATTATGCGAATCAAGTTTTGGTGCTTACCGACGGGTTCTAAGGAGAGTTTTTCGTTCAGCAAATTAAATTTCAGCTCGTCCGCCGTTGTTTTCAAACCGTAAGAACAAATCGTAATCTAAAAACAAATTCTTTACTGGCTAGCCACTGGTCGTCATCCACTGATTTTTTTTACTTTCAACGCCCGATCGACAGCTTTCATGTAACTGTCTCTTAAATCTTTCCTTTTCATGTCGTAAACGCTTTTGAAATATGTGAAAAATTCTAAAATGTTTTTGGTCTGGATCTGAAAGTAAAACACAAGATATTTGTGAGTAAATGTTTCAATCGATCTATTTTTCAATACGTAAGATATTTTCCCGCTATCCAACCAAAAGGATATGAATTCGTATTTTCCAGATTGCTTTTTTGGTAATTTTTCTTTAATGGTGAGATCAGTTTTCGAAGCGAACAAAACGCTCGGCCAATACGGAAAGCCATGCAGCCGACTCCAAACCAGTTGAAACGGCTGAAAAAACAGAAATGAAACTAAAATAGACAATAATTCCGAGTGAAAATCGCTTAAATTGTACCTGAAATTGGATGATGAAGGGAGATTTTACATTCGCAAGTTCCTTATCGATTCTTTGTTCAACGGCATCCATTTTGGTCACACTGACAACTAAAACAACTATCGTCACTGAAGAAATATAGTCTCTGAAGAACTATGGTCAGTTAAATCTGTAGTGACGGAAGAACTATCGTCTGTGAAGAACTTTAGTTAATAACAATTGAACAACTGTCACTGGCTAACAATACTCAATGAGGAACAATAGTCACTGAACAACTATAGTCATTGTACAATACGATAAACTTCGCCATTTCTTCATACGAAAACCATTCGCGTTTGAAGCACTTTTGACTCTATGTCCATTCACAATTGCAAACTCAAAAAGTTTACCGTAAATGATTTGCGTGTACGGCAGAAAACTCACTTTTGAGCCAGTAAGTGTGCTAAAGGTGCGCAAACACGTGATGGATCATTTTGTAAAGTGTAAGTGGCTCAAAAGTGAATTTTCTGCCGTACACGCAAATCATTCTTTCGGTAAACTTTTGAGTTTGCAATTGTGAATCGACTATAAACAAACCAAACTAAACAAAAAAAAACCAATTTTATTACAAAATGATCCAAAAATCGACATCGACCAGAAAACTCTCTGCACTGGGTAAAAATAACTTTTTACAAAACGAATGTAAATGAAAAAAGTTGTTAGGAACGAAAAAAAACCAACAAATTTTTACAGTTGTAGTTTATCGATAAGGTACTTTTCATTGTACATAGTGAGAACCAATTTCGAAAACAGTTCGTAGGCGTCGACGAACGTTTTATTCGTATCGGTTAAATATTCGGCGGCCAATTCGATCGACCCGCCGTACGACGCGTATTGCTTTTGATTTTTAAGCGATTTAACGTATTGTATTTTGGAATTCGTCACCGCCGCCGTCGGCGTCAGTCGAATTTCCCGTTCGGCGAACACTTGCTGTTGCATAAAAGCAATTATTAACCGAGAAAACAATTTGAATCTGAAACAAAACGAAAAATGTCACCGACCGTTGCCCTGAAAACGAAGAAAAAAGCGTTATACCTCGGCGGATACGAAGGTTTCTTCGACAGACCGATGGCGCTCAACAGACCGCCGTTCTTATCGACGACGGCGTTTTGTAAATCGTCCAAGAAATTATTGAATAAAATCATTACGGATTCGATTTGAGCGCCGTATTGTGGTTGCCGAGACAGTAATTCAATGGTCAGACCGCAATATAAAACGACCAAAGGTTCGGCGATTTGCCTGAAACAATTCATACACATTGATTACAGTTGGTCAATGTAAGATGGCTAACGTTCTCAAGTAACTAAAGCCGATCACTGATTGTTTGATTATTGTCGACTGTTAGTTAGACTGGCCACTTTCTAGTCACTAATTCTGTTTTTGGAGTCGTTCTCGATTACTTTTCCTTGAGAACGTCCAAAATGCATAAAATATCACGGATGACGACGGTTTCGTCAGATAGTTCGCTCGATCGAGGCAATTTTTGCATAAAATACGCGTACAACGATAATAATTTCGATTGATTTCTGCATTCTTGAACGTAATTCGGGGCGAAATTATCATTCAAAACTAAAGCCGATGCAATTTCCGTCCACGTCGGTCGTGGGTTAACTGAAATTAAAAAATGTTGTTTTTTTTGCTTTAGATCGTTGAAAGCAAACTACGACGAACTTCGAGTAAAATACACCGACAAACATTTCTCCTGGAACGTTAAAACGTTGGAAAAATTAGTCATGCAACGACCGACGGCGGCGAATAATGGCACTAGAATATCTGCATCCGAATGAGAATCAAGCCAAGAAAACAAAGCGTTTTGAGTTGAATCTGAAAAATGGGCCTATGATCGATTGGGCGGGACAACGAAAAACGTAAATTACGTACCGAAAAACGGTCCTCGACCGACGTTATTCCACATAGAAATCAATTCATCCAAAAGAATTTTTGATTCTTCGTCTTTCTCAATGCCGTCACCTAAAATGGGCGACTTATTTATATCAGCATAACCCTGGACGAGTGCAGAAAATATGTTTTCCACCATTCATTCGAATCAAAATATCCAATCGTTCCAATAAATCGGCGACGTAACGAGCGGCTAGATCGACGGGCGGCGCTTTCAACTCCGAACATTTGATTAAACAATCGATCAACAAACGAAGAAACGAGCGACGTTTTTCAATTCGATCTAGTCGTTGAACGACGTCGAGGCAAGGCGCCAACGGTAGAAATTGAGTTACATGTTCCAATAATCTTGCGAAATGAATTTTGGATTCAACGAAATAAAATTCAAACAGAAAAAATACTCGAAATATATTACTTCAAAACGCTTCTTCGAATGTCATCGTCGACGGCGAATATCAAATCAGAGCCGAACGTAGCGACGACGAAGTTCAAAATTTCGTTCAAACGAACGATGTCGACGAATTGCCAATGAACGCCGCATAAAGTATTCAACAACTGGGGCAACGAAGCTTTGCAATCCTAAAATGCTAATTCTATATTCACTGAAGAACTATGCTCACTGGGCAAATATAGTGGCTGGACAACTATAGTCTTTGGGCATCTATAATCATTGGACAACTATAGTCACTGAAGAACTATGGCTCAACAATCTTACCGCATAGTTTTCCTTTCTCGACGCGCATCGAATTATAATTTCTAATAGGATTCCATAAAACGCAGATTTCGCCGCCAGTGGTTGATTCAAATCGTACGACTGCGCAATAGTCGCCCAAGGTATACGAACGACGATGCCAGTCGTTAGAATGTGCGCGGATGGTGGAAAATCGGTGAACGACTATAAAAATCTCAAATTCGTCTAGTTTCCTTGATTCGAAAACAAAAAAATGTCACTTTAATTTACTTGACGAATGGAATTCATAACTGCTAAATTCGGGCAAAAGTTATTCCACGATAATTTCAATAAATGCGCAACGTGAACGTCGTACGTGAAATTTTCAGCGACGTCGGCGTTGATCAACGTTTCGGCGCAATAATTCCAAACTAATTCGTAAATATTGCTCGAATTGAGCGGTAAAACTTCTGCGAAAATGAACGAAATGCGCAGAATTAGAAATCGTCAGGAAAAGCAAAAACTTATATTTCTGAGTTTACTTTCGTAAATTTCCTGCAATCGCACCAAGCAAACGACGAACGAATCGAAAAAAGTGGCGCTAGCCAGTTGCGCATCGTCGGCTATCCACGGCGGCAGTACTTTCGAGCCGACGACGTACGGTTCGATCCAAACGCCGAACATCGATCGTAAAAGTTCGAAAGATTTTTTCAAACTTTCTTCGCAGTCGACGATCGACGACATCGTCGCAGCGTTCGCCGATTGAACGGTCGACGTAAAAATCAAACGTTGAAACGTGGCCAGCGACGACGCCATCGGTTTCCAACAATGAAACAACGAAAATGTCGAACAAAGTCGACAGGAATTTTTATATTTTCCGAACAAATTTTGGACGACCGGCACCAATTCAAACGCCTAGACGACGCGAAATTTCTTTCAGAATGTTTAAAACGCGACATTTTTCGATGTAAACTTACAACGTACGGTAGCAGAGTATATTGAGACTGCGATCCGACGGCGCCGAACTTATCGACGATGTCGGCGAAGAGGACCGGCAAAATTAATTTCGACGATGAATCTGAAATAAATCTGTCTCACTGAGAAATTAAAAAACTCATTTCTCGCTATGTACCGTTCAAAAGTGTGTCGATAAACGAAACGAAACTTTGAGGAAAATTCCAAAAGACGGTCGACGTAAAATTTCGCCGATAAATCTTGAAATCGAAAAATCGTCCCGATGAGGCGAAAGAAAATAAAAAATCGAATTAGCTCATACGTCAAACACGTCGTTCGCGCCGAGTTTGAAGGAATTTCTGCATCCAATCAAAGTAGATTTAAATAATTGAGATATTTCGACAGTGGCACATTTGGAATGAATGGAAGAAATTTCGAACTAAAAGATGTCAAATAAACAAAAAAAGTTACAGGATGTCGATTTTTCAAAAAGAAAAACATTGATAAAAAACAAACTTTGAGCAAAATCGAGCGCCACAGTTGCTTGTCGACCGACGTATCGGCCAGCTGGCCGTAAAGACGAATATAGATCGAAATATCGGCAGATTCAGGCGAAAAATAAGCCAATAATAATCCGCATAAATCTTCGTTCGTGACCAATACGTTAAACATCGATTCCACTTGATTGCCGTTGCCAACGATGAAATTCTGAAAAAATTGCACTCAGGAACTGCGAGACAAAAATTACGTCAGTCAGTAGTTACTTGTCCTAAAATTTCGATACATTGAACGAATGAAATTCGCGTGGCAGAAAATCCCAAAGCTTGTTGATTCAACTGGGAAACGAATCGAAAGAATAACTGAATGGCGTTCGTTTTCAAACAATTCCAAAGGTCGGTTTCCGGTTTCGATTGACCGAACGTCGACGAAATTCCCCTCAAAAATACAGAATCCAGGAGTTAAATTTGTTCAGAAAGGACGAAAACACTCCAAAATGCTTACTTAACGACGGAAATAATCGAAACTGCGTTCGACGGCACGTCGGTGGACATCAAAGAAACGATTTTTTGAGCGTTGTCGCTCCACGCCGAACGATTTTCCTCCAACTGCCGATTGATAAATTCGTTCAATTTACTGCATTTAACCTTCAAAAACCAAAAAGTCGACCGAATGTAACGAAAAACCAACGAAAAATAGGAAGATTTTACGTTGATTCGCATCGAATTAGGATTCTCACAGTCGGCTTTACATTTTAAAACGACTGTGACTTGCGAATCAATTTCCGAATAAAGTTTCTTGATTAAATTGAAAAATTCTCCATTCAACGTTTGAACGGCGGATTTCGTGTCAACGAACGACCTGAAATGGGTACAAATTAATTCTACGAAGTTAAAATTTAAAAAAGATAATTGAAATTCTACTTGGCCGCCGTAGTTAGACTATGCAAATGAGGATCGATTATTTTCACGATTTTCGAAAAATCGCACAGAATATTTTGATCGGGATATGGGAATAAATCTGCGGGATAAAGGAAAACAGGCGGTACGTCGTCAATCGACTGGCCAGCCGATTTAATTTTCTCGATCAATCGATTCAAATTTTCTGCTCTATCGGGTGTCGACGGCGATCGAATGAGAGGCGTGGAAGTAAATTTCGCAACGTCCAGGTGCCTCAACTCGATCCAATAGGACATATCTTTGGTAAATTCAACTCGCAATCGATCAAAGTCAACGAAATCAGACCAAAAAATCTTAAAGTTAAGATGAAAATCGATAAATGAAACGAATCCATGTTCAGTGAACAGCTAAGCTATAAAAAAATTATAGTTCCGTCAGACCTGTAATCACGGAATAATTATAGACAATGAACAACTATAGCTCCTATGCAACTAAAGTGCACCTACCCGCTCGCCTCGAAGTACAGATTCCAAAAGGTATTTCATAGGGAGATCCAAAGTCGAAATATCTTTCGGTCCCGTTTTTAATCTTGTATCATTCAACCAAAATTCGACGGCAGAATAAAGTCTAAGTTCAAACTTTTGACCGTTTATGACAAAAATGTGATCGATTTTATTGACGTTTTTTGACTTTTACTCGAACAATTTTCGATCGCCTTTGATAACATTCGACGTTGGTTTCACGCTGATTATCGCCGAAGTTAGCGTCGACGACAGTGCCGAAAACTTTTCTGGTGCGACAGATTCGAATCGAGGCGCAAAAACCGAGCCGGGCAACGACCTATCGACGACAAAAAAAGTTTCAATAAAATCAAAAAGAAAAACATTTCAAAATAACTCACGGATCGCGCACTTTAACCAATCGTAGATGATGAATGCAAAATTGTTGCAAAGCCAACGGTAATAAAATATGATCGGGCGACATCGAGCAACATAAATTCAACCATTGAAACACGGGAAGACGTTGGATAGGGAATGCCAAACCACGTTTAACGCAAACTTTCTGAAAGATGCAGAAAAAACTAAAAAGCGGTCGTCAACGGCAGTTACAGCTGCAAATGAATGTTTCCAAAGTAAAATGAAAGAATGTAGTTGCTTGCATTGTTACTATAGTTGCATTGTGATTATAGCTGATTGAGCCTATATAGTTAGTTCACCTTCAACGTCTGTTCCAAAGTTTGCGATGGATGACTCAGTAGTTCGACGTTTAGCGATTCGAATAAATCGGCGTAAACAATTTCTTCCACCTTAATCGCAACGAACGCCAACCACGGCGCATTCGAAAAATGGCTAGATGAGAAAAATTCTGGAGGCGGTTCGTCGCCGAACAGCTTCGAAAAGAATCCTTTAGTTTGCTTGCCGACGGCAGACAACATTTGCTAGAAACGAAAATCAAAGTGGTGACAGCCGAGAAATTTGTTTTTCAATAACAGATAATTTGTTTTTTTACGTCGTAAATAGAGACGAAAACTTTTATCACGGAGTCGAACGTCGGATCGAAGAAAATCGACTGTCTAACGATGGAATCGATCAAAAACAACGTCGACTGGTTTGAATTCCAATTTTTTAAATCGCTCGTGCACAAAAGAAGCAACCAATAGCGATAGAATTTTTCAGCGTTTTCGAAATTCTTGCCCAGAAAACGATTCATAGTGAACTAAAAATGGTCTTAAAGTCAAAAAATTCGGGTCAAAAACTCGATTCACGACTGATTTTTTACAGATAGCATGCTGCTGATCAGCTGAAGATTTTCACCCGGGAATCCGCCGCTGATCAATTGCTTGGCGTACTGTAGGTAAGTCTCGTCGCAACGAGTGGTGCGAAGAATACACTGCAACCATCTGCGAATCGAAAATCGATCGATCGGAACAAATTCACTTTTTTTGTCGATAAAAAGTAAAAAAAATTACCTTTGGTCGGTCAAAAGCTGTCCGTCGTCGGCCAGCATTGGCACAGCCGTACAGATGCAAGCGATAGCGGCCTTGAATAAGTAATTATCTAACAGTTTTTCGATGCAAATAATCAAATCTGGAAATCGATCGGCGCTGAAAAAAAACCAAAATATAGGCTTACAAAATCAAGAAATCAGATTTGAAGTGGTTACCGCGTGCAATTAAGCTGAAACGAAACATAGGATGATGTCAAATCGAACTTGTCTTGCTGGAAGTTCGATCCGGCGATGGTCTGAGCGACTGTGGCGTTGAAATCGGATGGATTTAACTTTAATCTCAGTAACAAGTCCCAGCAAAATGTGTCAAATTGTTGTTCGAAATTAATCGTTCCGCTGACGCTCGACGCCAACTTAGCAGCCTTGAAAGATCGAAAATTAATTTTTCAGATTCGAAACAATACCACTATAGTCTCTGGAAAATACGATCCTTGGCAACTATAATCATTGACCAACTATAGTCCGTACTTTTTTCACCGATCCACCGATCATGCTGGACTGAATTTGACATCGTACGCCGTGCGTTCTCGCCACAGTTTCGGCGACCTCTTTATGCAAATTGTAATCCAAAAACAAAAATCCATCTTCGTTTTCGAATTTCCAATTCAACGACGACAGCATTTGCTGGGCTAGGGCGCTCGGCAAGGTCTGCAACGGCGACTCCAGCCAACGTTTGACCATCGCCCATCGTTTGGAATCAATGCGAAATCGATTCAACGGCAACGCCGCCATAAGTTCCAAAGCATACTATAAAAATAATGTTTAATCGGCATATATAATGTTAATATGCCGAAATGAACAATTAAAAAACAAATCTTCGTACCCCGCCGACGACACTAAGGTTCTCGTCGATCAAGCCGACGCACAGCGGCACGACATCCGAATGTTGGTCGGCGACGTTGGTCAGCAACAGTCGACCGGACTTATGGAAAACGCCTCTCGTCGAATCGTTAACGAAACACGCCTGAATCCAAAGAAGTCAAAAATGAGATGCACTGGAACGGAACAATTTTTCGTCCGAAAGGAAAAAAATTACGTTAAAAATTTGAACGACAATCGGCACTATCAAATTATCGTCGTCGCTCGTCGACGCAACATTGCTCAAAGCCGTCAATAAATAAACAGCGTCCATTTCGTCGAGATCCATTAATCTCTGATCCAAGCGTTTAATATCTTTCAGAAAAAACAAAAAAATGCACTGCCTTTCTTTACATACTTGCACAGCAAACAATTATAACTGCCACGCTTACCACGAACTGTGGCACTCATGTCGTCGGGCGATATCGAAAAAACGTCGCTCGGCGATAAGTTTTCTGTGCTCATCAATAAGTAAACGATGCGCAAAACGAAATCGTGAGATACGGCGTCGTATGGTAAATCTGCCAAAAATTGCCAAACTCCCAAACTAACAAACAAAAAACTAATTATAAATCCAATGAATCGGGTCGTAAAATTGTTCTCACCTTCGGGACGATACAATGCAATAAACTGCACGAAAAAATAAACGATCGAATTCAAATTGCAAATCGACGGACGACGACGTAACGAAAGCTTTGGACGTTCGCCAAAATTCTGCCACATACTGAACGCTCTTCCTAAAAACATACAGTTTCAAAAACGTTATTTCTTTCGTTTTTCACTTTTTGACGCCGATTTACCTTATCATCAACCCGATATGTTTGCAAATTTGACGATATTGGGCGCAATTGTAAGTACGTAATCCTTCGAAAAGTACTTTCAAAACGGTCAATTCAAATGCGAAAAGGGTCAAAATTCTGTGCTCGGTTAACTCTAAAAATATATTCGTCGTCAACTATAGTCACTTAACCGAATTGAGTCAACGAAAAAGTATAGTAAAATCAAACTACAGTTAACTTAATACTACAGCAACTGAATAACTATAGCAACTGAAATACTATAATCAATGAACAACTATAAATTAACAACTATAGTCACTGTTCAAAAATAGCCAGTGAACAACTATAGAAAAAAACTTTCTTTACCTGACTGGATTAAATTCGAAAAAAATTGATGTAAACTTTTATCAAAACTGAATTGACTCAATATCGATAATAAATCACTTTCAGGAATCGAAATTAAATGCGATTCGTCCTATATTAAATTTGAATCACGATTTTTGAAACGATGGACGTATTCAAAACAAATTTTACGTCGCCGTCGGCGTCGACGATCGTCCAATTGCTATCCAATTCGGTTTGCATATAATTTTTCAAATACTGTTCTCTTTTTCTGAAAGGAAAATAAAATCGGTTCGAAAAACGATCGAAAACACAAGAAACACAAATTAAGTTTACCTTATAGGGCTCAAAAGTAGGTTCAACATCGCCAAAAAATGATTCACCGACGGCGTCGTATCCAACAATTCAATTTGCGATAATGGTTGAACGAAATTTTTCGCCCAAGTAGCCATACCCTGTGGACATCGCAACAAATGGCATAAAATCACTAAATGATCTTCCGGAAAAGCGTTTCGAGTCAACGCACCAACCTATTACGAGTCGAAATCGTTTTTCAAAGAGAAAAAATTAAAGAAATACTAAGTTTGCGTTCACCATATTGCACAGCCAAGCTTTAGCGTCCGCGGAAAACGCCCGAGGCAGAGCGGGTTCTCGTAAAAAGTGGAACAAAACGGAAATACAGTGCCAAGTCCATCGTTTCGCAGATTGTTGTATGGGGTCGCAATTTCGAGCGTAGGAAACTAAAAAATTGCACTGGTTATTTAATTATAGTGACCAACTTACTATACTAGCATGAATGTGCCTAAACAACTACAGCGCTTCGCGACTAGTTTCAGCGAGACTATATCATCAAGTAACTGTAGCCTTTTCTCAACTATAGTTCATACACAGTGAGCTAATTTTGTTTTTCCTACCATATGCCGGGTGGTTCGGAGTTACATTATTAACTGCCAAAAACTGATGAATGCATTTCTGCATTTGACTTTGACATTGCAAACGAGCGAAATTAGTTTCGAGCAAAACCGTCGATAGTTTATCGAAGCGAACTTCATTTATGGCGTTCGTCAACGATTTCAGTTTTTCGGCCGATTCCTTTCTGAACGACGACCGTGGAACGGTTTGCGAGCCCGACGCTAACAAGCCATCGCCGCATTTACCCTTTGAAAAACAAAAAATTCCATTGGAAAGATAGCAAACGATGAGACGTTTCCGAAAAAGTACCCGTTGAGTTATAACGCGGTTGTCGTGTTCCCATAAAGTTGGCTTCAATGAATCCCACTGAGATAACAGCGTGGAAATTTCCGTGTCCAACTGTTCTTTCCTTCGGCATGATTCGCAGTACTGAGCGAGCATGGAAAAAAACTCATCGTTCGCCGGAATTTCCAGGGAAGTCTTTAAAAAAAAAACAACAAGCGTACCGCGCTCGATGATAAAACTTGTTCCTGCTAAGTACTTTTATGAAATTATCGACGAATTCGTCCAAGTCTTCCAATTCAGCATTACAATAAAATGATAGAATTTGCGTTTCGGTCAAACCTCGCCCGCTCGGCGGCGGCTCCGAGGACATTTTCGAGTTGGAGTAAGTTTCCGACACTAAATCTGTCATAGCAAGCGAATTTGAGGGTCATAAACTGAAATTGTAAGTGGCACAAATAGCAACAATTCGACGTAAAATCGCGCAAGAAAAACAAAATCATTGGCAGCAGACGACGCCGAACACTGAATCAGCTGCTTTTCGTCACACTTGCCCATCAAATTACAAACCAAATTTGCTTCGATGATTTCGCCAAGATTCTGTACTGATTAGTAGGTTAGTTGCAACTTATAGCAACTCAGCGTCAAGTTGAAACGTGGGTGCATACAAAGATTTTTTCTTTTTAAATTACTGACGCAGACACATTTGCTAAGAATTCCTGATGATTTTGAACGGAGTGTCTGCCAGGTTTTAGAATATTCAGAATTAGTAATTTGCTCTAATAGCGCAGTTAGACAAATAAAAACAAAAATTGAATCATCTACAATAATTATTTCATTGTTTTTTTTGTTTCAATTAAAATCGTTGAATTTATTTCTTTGCCGCGTGCAATAAATCAACGGCCGATAGTTCGCCGCAGGGTTCGATTTCGTGTTGGGCTAAATAGTCCAACAAAACTTGAACGGTTTCCTTAGGTTGTACGACTTTGCCTTGTTCGTACAAACTCTGGATCCAACTCATTATCTGAAAAGCAAAACACAAAAGTGACGGCTGAACACTGATTGCAAGACAGTGAGAAAGTTTATTTGCAGCACATCGTAATTATAGCTTGCAATGCTTGCTAAGGCAGTCATTTGATTACAATACATAAAAAGTGAGATTTAGTGCTCGCAAGTCATTGAGATTATTGGATGTCTATGCTTGTTATTGTGAGATTATTTGTTTGTAAATTATTACTTTTGGATCGTGCGTCGTATCCATTGCTCTTTTCAGCAAAGATGTATCCACTGGACCCGGATCGTAATGCAAAGCTTTGATTTCCGGGTTTTCAGCGCACAGCACATTCATTGCAACATTTCGACAAGCCTTGCTCATCGACGACACGCCGAACGACGGCGTGGGTTTCTTGGCCATTTGCGATGTAAAATTAACGATGATCTTCTCGCGACACTTCGCAAAACAATGCCAAAAAGCTGAATTGGCGATGATCATCGCAACCACGTTGACGTTCAATTCTTGTTGCAAGTACGCAGCGTCGTCGATGTCGATCATTCGCTTAGATGCATCGCCAGACATGCCGGCGTTGTGGACGATCATCGCCAGATCGTAATCCTCAGCTTCCGCTTCCTCCAGCTTCATGACTTCGGCGAGATTTTGCTTGTAAACTCCTCCGTCGGGACTTTGCAAATCCCATTCCAACAGTTGAACTTTCACTGCTGGATTGATTTCGAATATGGCCTGACGAACGGCGCCCAATTTTTGCACCGATCTCGACGTTAGAATCAGCAGGGAATCGGCGCTGATCCTGCTGGCTATATCCTCCGCAAATGCCCTGCCGACATTCTGACTGGCTCCGGTGATCAAGCAAACGGTTTTGCGTCCCCAAAAATGGCGCATTTCGTTAATTAAAAACAATATCAATGATAAAAGACTGTCCAAACACTTTTCGTGTAACGGTTCGAAAGTAACTTGTGAAGCAAATTTTCAATACTTTTTCACGAATAACTATGCGCAACAATGTTCCAAATGATTTTGCAGACTAGTTCGACCGCATGGCGAACGCCGCATATTGGCCTAACGTCATTTTATAGGTAATACATATAAAATCTGTGACTTGTGTCACGCGGGTGTTTACATCGTTTCCATTCAGCAATCCAATGTTTATTTTTTTGATAAAACCGTAGAACAGCAAATTTACTGCTTCAAGAAACATTTTTCATGCAAAAGTAGAAGCTAGCCAATAAAATCTATGTGAAGCAGCAGCATTTAGAGTCCCTTAACGTCTTGTGGAATTTTCAAACACAATTTCTCTTCCTTTTTACGGACCTGCCTTTGTTCATTCTCTTCTTTTTATTGTGGACTCGCCTTTGTTTCACTGCACTTTTGCTTTGTAGTCAAAAAAGTTCATTTTAACGCCAAAGACAAAACAAAACAAAAATTTTGCGAAAAAACAATATTAACGAGAAACAACAAAACAAAATTCTTTCCAACATTCGCTCGGATGCATAAAGATGAAGAATAAAGTTTTCACAATTAGGAGAAATTTTTCATAACTAGAATCTTTCATATTTTCAGTTCATTACATCACATTACATTACAACAGAATCGCTGTCTGAAGTTTACGAGCCAATTTACGAGCCACTGGCTGCGACGCGAAGTTTGTTTTTAAAATTTACTTCGATCGCAGTTTTATAAACTTGCAACTTGACCAACAACGGATCCTAGATGCTCAAATCTTTCATGTCGACCAAAAGCGCCCGACGTTCCAGACTGTGCAAAGTATACACATTGGGGGTGTTTTTCGAGGTGGATTTAGTATATCTGTCAGACTGTCAAA
Source organism: Prionchulus punctatus (assembly GCA_034698125.1). Lineage (NCBI taxonomy): Eukaryota > Metazoa > Nematoda > Enoplea > Mononchida > Mononchidae > Prionchulus > Prionchulus punctatus. The sequence goes on along the minus strand of JAQGBA010001061.1, from coordinate 1,562 downwards.
CCCATCCGTTCCGTCCGTTTTATTCCACTGACTGACTGTCTGACTGTTTGAATGTGTGCTCCGCCCGTTCCGTCCGTTTCATTCCACTGTCTGACTGTTTGAATGTCTACTCCGCCCGTCCCGTCCCTTTCATCTCACGTCTGACCGTATGCTACGGCCGTCCGTCCGTATGGCATTGGGCTATTCTTTGCATTTCTTTTTTCCATAATTTTTTACTTTCTTTAACATAACAAATGTGCGGCTAAGCGTACAACTGAGCGCATTCCGTGCATTTGCGCAATTCGTTGCTTGAGTAAACCCCGTAAGTCTTAAATGGTGTTTGTGCGAACACCTTTGGTGGTCACAAATTCTTTCGCGATTCATTGACTTGTGCTGGAAAACGCATTTGTCCAAGCAATCGTATGTGGCTAACCCGTCGTGATAGACCGTGACGCTATTTTTCATGTATTTGTTGAAGTTGCAATGTGTACTTTTTTGCGCAAGTTTTATTTTCTAGGGCAAAAATGAAAGCCAAAATGAACATAAATGATAACAGTTCAAAAGCGCATATAGTAACAAAAGTGACAAAGGCGAGCTACACAAAACCGTTGATACTTTTCCATATAACAAATCCGAATAAATCTGGCACCGAGATTGCGTGAACAACGCATATCTCGGAAACGAGAGATAAATTTGAAGCGAAGTAGCCGTATTTCCAAAAGCCGACCGATGCCGGCAATGAGCTGGCGTGTACAACGCCAGCTCCCGAAAGTAACGCACCGATTAAAAACGCCGCAAACAAATCCGTTTGGTGCTGAAATGCAAAAATAAACATGGAAATTATAATAAAGCAAATTAATTTTGATAGGAAATCCGAAATGACAAACGTTTATCTTAACACCTGCTCAATTTCGTAGCTATCATCATTAATTATATCTTATTTAATTTTCTCGAGCGTTTTTGTCTGCTAGCTACCAAGATATAGGCAAAGTCATATTGATGTCGACTTTTATAAGTAATTTACAAACAATTAGGTTACATGAATTTCGGTAGAATCTCACTTGTCCCATCATCTCACTTTTCCCACCGATGAATCATCGAATCTAATTGCAATGCAGCCCATAAGAAATTTTCTCTCTTTTTATAAAAAAGCGTCTTTACGTTGGTAAAAAAGCGCGCTAAACTATCTAGCCCGCCAACGAATCTGAATAAAATACGAGCACAAAGCACTTAACAACAGAAAACTATTAGTAGGTAGGATTCAATAGAATTCGCGTCAGTAAACAGTCTGTAAAAATAATTCGTCAATTTTGTCTCCAATTATGGCCACTGAACTAATTATGGACAATGATTTCGGCATAGCTGATCTGATTTTTACCAGCAAATTAGCAAATGCGATGTTAATTTGTCAAAGTATTGAACATCCTGGGCAATTTTATCTATTTCAAAAGAAGTCATCGAAACGACTTTCTAATAATGAGCTAACGGATTATTATGAATGTTGTGGTTGTAATTCGAGTGGGTCTCAGCATTGCGCTCGGGTTACAGTAAGAAATGGTCGACTTAAAAAGAATCCAAGCGTT
>JAQGBA010001060.1:0-19295 GCA_034698125.1 Prionchulus punctatus | reverse complement strand
ACGTCCAGTCGTTTTGGCGTTCGAAACGAATGGTTTACCCTAAATTGTTTGAAATGGCACTGTATGTATTGTCGATTCTGGCAACATCTGCACTAGCTAAGCGCGTGTTTAGTCAAGCTGGTTTATGTTGTGGAAACGATAGAAACCATCTGAGTGATGAAAGCCTTGCTAATGAAATGTTTTTTTGTTGTAACAAGCATTTTTTGTAAAAAAAGGATGGATTGCTTTAAAATTGTTTGTAATTTGGTACAATTAAAAAAAATTTTTCGAGTGCAAAAATATCACAATTAAATATCACAGTATTGTGATATATCACATCATTTTGGATTGTGATATATCACATCACAATCATATCACAATTAAAATCTCAATATCATAACAAGGCTAGTGTAGTCACACAGTGAAGACGTGCAAATTAACTACATAGCGTAACGTCGGAGCAAAGAATCATAGATTAGATTAAACTTAGACACATTTAACTCGTTAGGATTGATCACTATCGCAGTTATTCCAAAAAATAAGTTTATTACCTATTTTAGAAAGCAAAAGCGCACCACCTAATCCTTCCAAAATGGTTTATTGACATCAAAAAATAAACACTATAGTTTGTCAGCTTACTTCATTAAACAAATTATTGAATAAAATCTAACTGCATAAAATTATATTTCTTGTTGGAATACAAAGTTTAAATACTTTCAATGTTCCATTCTAACAGATTCCATAGGTCTGTATTTTTCAACTACAAATTTCCACTAATTACCAAACATGCATGGTTTTATTAATTTGTATATACAGGATGTCTCATAAATACACATCCTCCCCCCTAGCAACATACGTGGAGAGTTTTGGTAAACCACTGTGGAGAGAATTCAATTCTGCGTTCAATGGTGTATGTTTCATGTAAATTGCAAAAGTAAAAGTACTTCCACAGACAAAAAACGAAAACGACTCAGAAAAATGCAAACAAAAAGTGACAAAAACCAGCTTTTCAACAAGTAGTGTGACCACCTTCCGCTGCATCTCTGACCTGCTTCGATCAATCGGGCATCGAGCATACCATATCTTGAAACAGTTCTTAATTGAATTCCAAATCAGATAGCTCAATATTCAAATTTGTGAGCAGAGTGTCGTGGGAATAGCGCCCTCTGCCTTTTTCCTTGCGCATGAGCCTTGTTTTTAACAATTTCTCCCCGATTTTAGGTTGGATTTAAATCAGACGAATTTCAATTCAACATTTCAAATTATGATACGCTCGATGCCCAATCGGTTGAAGCAGGTCAGAGATGCAGGAGGTGGGCACACTGATTATTGAAAAAGCTGTTTTTTGTCACTTTTCTTTGCACTTATTTGAATCGTTTTCATTTTTGACCATATAAGAACTTCCACTTTTCCAATTTTCATGAAATATACACCATTCAACGCAGAATTGAATTCTCCACACATTGGTGTATCAAATTTACTCTAGCTTGTCTGGAAGTATGTTTCCTAGGGGGGTGGGGGGGGGGGGTGTATTTATGAGAAACTCTGTATATATATTGTATATATATATAGCAATCCAGACCAGAATTTTATCATTTTAATCATACACTTGATACAATACAGTCAACTGATTCTGGTGAGACTTCAGTATCGGAATTTCTCACATTTACATTATCATCTACCAACAATTATGGATAATGTTCGAAAGGTGGAACTGCTTGACGCATTGAACATTGCTGAATGTTATAGAATAATAGGCATATTAGGAATATAGAATAATAATAGTTACAGAAATAGGCTCAATTTCGTGATCACATTTCAGCAAACCTTTGTAAACCGAACCAAAAAATCATTCTCCCAAAGATTTTTCATTATTTAATCAAACGATGTTTCGGAATGCAACTTTACAGATTGATTATCCAATTGTTTGAAATGTCCAGATAGTAACGTCTTGCACCACCAAGAAGGCTATCCAAAAAAAGGTTTAAGAAATAAAAGAATTATTCTTGTAGAGAATTGAATTCTGCATCTTTTAAGCTTACTTTGAGGTTAAAATATCTTCTAGTTGATTTTTAAAATGCTAAAAACTAAGAGGCTCATTCTTTTTGACTCACCCGATAATATACTATTTGAGTGTTTGAAAAATCAACTGTCACATATTTTATCGATCAATTCCGTTGTGCTCATGATAAAACCCGAGCGCATGCATAAGTTTATTTTATTGGTAATATTTTTGTTTGTAGTTTACTGTTTTGTTTTCAGGAATTTTAACGAGTCGTTTCAGTTTATGTTGTCTTGTTAGCGTTTCAGGTTTCGTGGGACTTGGGTTGAATAAGATTGCAGCGCGCGACGTCCGATTTTTCGTCACAATGGACAAGGGTCACCGTTAAAAACCCGTATAAGTGAGGTTTCACGTGGAAGTGGCCTTGCACTCGAAATTCGTTTGAGGAGAGAGGGGAATATTTGACCTTAACGCAGCGCTGGTGCTTGCATCTTGTCAACCATTGCGGATGGCAAGTTTTGCAACGTTTAAGCAATACCACTCTGCGAGGGACTGGAAGTCCGAAGTCCGTCCTATAAATTTATCCAATGTCTGGTTTATCGGCGACCTTATAACGAAATCACTCGTGCACATTATAAATCGTTTTTCTTGCTGGAATTTAGTGTATAGATTTGCGAATTAAAATCAGTTTCTTAAGTAATAAATCTTTTACTTCCGACTTGGAAAATCTCTTCCATGCAACACAGTTAAATTGGAAATACTTATCTTAACAGAATATTTGTAAAAGACAAAGGTATTTATAAAAAGGAAATCTCCAAAAGATAAAGGCCTTTGCAGTAAATTACCATAACAGTAAATAAGGAGTGACATAACAGTATCTAAAAAGTTAATGATGAATGCGCCTTTACTGCAAACTTACTTTGTGTGGCGTCTGTCGAAAATCGGTATTCACATTCTATAACATTTATTAATTAAAAAAAAACAATATCATTTACAATTTAAAAATTCTAAATTAGTAAAACCTTAAAAGAAATAAGTAAAATGCATACAAACTTTATTCTAAACATTTGAATCACTACTGCGGCACACATTTCAAAAATAAGAAAAAATAAAAGCAGATAAAATTGTTTCTTCGTCAACAGCGATAATATGCATATGGTGGTAGTGAAAATGAAAAACATTGATAAGCTTGCTGGTTAATTGTTTTGCTTGTCAAAGTTTAGCAGCATCTTTGATAAACTCAACAAAAAGAAAGGTCGCATTCTTGGTAATGCAGCACTCCACTTGAGTACAAAGCAAGTACAAATCAATAGCAAATTAACATGGAAACTTTTTTGTTCCAATTAATAAAACATTATTTAAATATCCTAAATAAATTAAACTGCTTTATCTCTTGATTTGGCATTATTTCATGATCTTACAAGCTACAAAAAGGAAGCAACATATGCATGAGCATATATGAAAGCTTACGGGTTATTATTATGACAGAATGACAAACTATCACAGATCCAAATTTCTAGCATTCACATGGAACGATGAGCATAATAATTTGAAAGTAGAAAGTTTTCAAATCTAGTGACAATAGAATTGTATATAATAGTTGGATAAAAACAGTGAGGGTTGCACTAAAAGCTTCACCAGTTTTGTATTTCAACATCTATTTACAAGAAAAACGTTAACTGCTTCCAGCTTCTCAGAATCATTCGCAAACTTTTCCGTGTTCCATTGTGTCATGAGTAGCTAATTGGGCACTGTTGAAAAATCCTTCCTCGCACATAAGACATTTGTATTTCAAGCGATTGATCTGGCTAATTTCTATGAAGCTCCAATGATTATGTAGAGAAATTTGCGCCTGAGTTGTCAACGAATGGTCAAACTGTCTGTCATTTATTTGAGTTTGTTCCTGTTTCGTTGGTGTTTTACATAAAGCATAGAATCCATGATCATGCCGCAAAGATAATTGTTCCAAAGAAAGAACCAATGTTGAAGAAATTTCGACAGCACTAGCTTCATCGTCACATAAATTGCTGTTTTTGCAGCCAGTCGAAGACTTTTGAGATACTTTCCAACTATCACCAATATTTCTACATTCACTCAAATTAGCCAAATATAGTTTGGCCAAAGTAGAAATGTTGCTCAAAACGAATTCAATAGTTTCATCAAGTTCATTTCCAGCGCATGTTTCATTTACTGTTGCGGATTTCAATGATACATTGTCTTTGACATTCTCATTACAGTGATATCTTTCAAAGTGACCATTCCACTTTGAAAGAAACACGTATATTCCACAATGCGAACAAATTTTCGTCTTGGTAAAACTTTATAACAAGAAAGCTTTTCAATATTCAAAAAAGTTTTAAAAAAAATTAGGCACCTCATACTTGGAACTCTTGCAAGATTTTTCAGTTGTATTTATCGAGAGATTGTCCCTCTCGTTTTTTGTAGAACATGAAAGTAGATTTCTTGCGAACACGATCGATTCTGCAAAAGCAAATAATATTGAAATCTGAATGTTCAACTTAAGTTTGAAAGATTTGACTTCTTTTATGTAACATTTTGCTGTGATATTTTAGCGCGTTAATGTGACGAAACATTTGCCGGCATATCAAACACTGGTAAGGATATTCGTTTCTGTGAATTCGTCGATGAGTGCCAAGGTTGTGACGATAAACAACAGCACCACAAGCATCGCATTCAATTTTCGGCCTCGTACTCCTTAAAAGAGTACAAGTCTGGATTCTTTTTAGCCGCAGAATTACAACAAGAAACCACTACTTGCTAGTAACCTCATCGCTTGAGGCAATATTTTTGTGAGTAAAGCGTTTGTACTTATCAATGGGGTTTACCCATTCATAGACCTCATGACTCGAGTTTTCGGTTTGAGTTTCACATGCCACCGCTGTACTGACAGGTTCTGAAGCAATGAAACCATTGAAGCCATTTGAACTTTCCGTGCATGGTTCTGGATCCGGTTCAGGCACAACGATACGCTGTTGGTGCTGGTTTCTAATATGACGTCGCAAATTCGACATGCCAGTCCAGCAGCAATGCGGACATCTGTATTTGATTTTACCACCATGTTTGTTCATGTGATCCTTAAAACTCGTGTAATGCCTGAAGGGTTTCGCACATATGTTGCATTTATACGGCATGTCGCCAGTGTGGATGTTCATGTGCTCGTACAAGTTGTTTCTCCAGACAACCTTGTTGCATGTAGGGCACTTGACCCTAAAACGTTTCGGCAACTGTTCGCTGGGATTAGTCGACACAGGGTGCACTTGAAATTTTTGCATGCGCATTGTTCCACTCTTAGAGGCGCTTCGATTGCTTTTTTTGTTCGAGGTACATCCTTCCAGATCTATAGATGTGACAGAGCGTGAAGTTATCGGATCTGCATCCAGAATAGGTTCGAACATTTGAATCTGTGTGATAGGCTCATGTGATTGGAAGCAAAAGTTGCTGTTATAAATATCTTCTGCAAATTCAGATTGGAAATTCGAATAGACACTTTCAGTTTGAAGGTTTGAATGATGGACAGCTTCGTTCTCCATCGATGACCACTGCGGCTCACCGACCGAAGGGGCGGCGGTTATCATGAGGGTAAATTGGCTATCGCCAACTGATACTGTTTGGACTGGCTGAGCGCTAGCCAATGTAATAATATCACCATTTTTGAATAATGTAACAGCATCGGAATTGTTACTGTTGTTCAAAAATGCAAAACACAGTTCGCCATGCTTGCTCAATTCACTCAACGTCGGAAAAGTCAATGAACAATTACCGCACAAATATTTTTTGAGATTCTTAGCTGACATTTGATAAAGTAAAACTCGATAATGGATGGTAAGTTTACTAATTATTGCTCAATACGTTGCTGGCTAGCGCACATAAGAGCATTTCAAAAGATATCAACACAGGGCTTTTTTTGCCAACAAACTTCGAAAATCCGAAGACAACGGTTCAGCGCCCTGAATTTTGATTACACGCGAACTAGTTTGCTTTGATTGCCAACCAAACAAACCTGCGAGTCATAAATCGTTGTTTGAATTCGAAAATAACCTTTTGTAACTGTTTTTTTGTTGCTTTTCTTGTGGTAACCAGTTGTTTGGGGGTGTATAATATTTCACGGAACTTACTTATTCTATCAGTCGGAACAAATCTTTTAGCAAACTAGAATTCCAACCCGGATAGTTGTATTTTCAATGATTTTCCACACGCGTTCATTGAAAGACTCCTTCGTCGGTGCGCATGTTGTAACATTATCGATAAAATGTATTACAAACTTTTTCTTGTCTCTGTTTTGTTTTTCGACTCTTTACGATCTAACCCGGCACCGAAAATCTCAATATCTCTCGGGAATTTGGGCGATCCGTGTTTGAAGAACGACGACTGTACTGTCGCTTACGCAACGTGCCAGAAAGGCTCGTGCGAGTGTCTGAATGGGTTCACCAAACTCAATGGAATGTGCGTGTTTCACGTTAAATGTCCGGTGGGGCAGCCGTTGCGCGAGAGCAACAATGCGATAACATCTTGCGATATAGAAGGCTTATTCAACTTGCGCATTGATTCTTGCCCCGAGACCCATTTTTGTTTCGAACATCCGTCGACCATCAATGTTAACCGAGGCATCACCGGTCATTGCTGCCCAGCGCTTCCGAATAACACTCGGGTTAATCCGATTTGCGCAGTGGGCGAAGTGCTCGCCGGATCCGTATGCGCGAGCAAGAAGAGCAATTCAGTGTCGAATTGTCCGAAGCATTCGCACGAATGCTCGCCGATCGGAATAACGGGTCAAGATGCCTGCTGCCCAGCACCGTGTTCTGTTGAGAACAGCGTATCATATCAAGGACGATGTTACAAGCAACTGCCGGACGAGGAAGCTTGCGAAGTCGATGTCCAGTGCCGGACGAAATGTCAAGCAGATGAAGACGGTAAGACACCGCGTGTTGCACTGCTAAGAAAACAGCCGGTGAGATAATTTGCTTGCTTTGTTATTTTTAGGTGATAAATGGTGCGAATAACCGAATCCTAGAATTTAAAATGTGACTTCTTCCAATTGTTGATAATTCAATATTCTGTGATATTTTTGCAATATCAATTTTGCGGTTTTGAAAATTTTCAAGATTAGTTTGTATGAAAAAATCCCATTTTATTCCAGGTTGAAAATGAAAATTGAATAGTTGAAAACCACTTGACATTTCAATTAAAAGTCACACATGAAAAAACTTTTAGGCCTCGGGCGATTCGTTCATTTACCCCCACTCGCCAAAACGGGTCGTGAGAAAAAAAAGTCTTCAACTGTAGACTGTCCTGAAATATGAAAACATAAAGTAGAGTATAGTAAACGGTAGTTGTTTCGAAACATATCATGACGAAAAATTTGTTTTTGGCGTTACTTTTTGCGACGTTGTCTCATTCAAGAGGATCATTGTCAATTTTGCAAGGTTCGTCCAAGCTGAATATCGTTCGATTCATCAGCGACTGTAGCAGAACTATAGCTGGATATGTATTAAATATTTGTTGCCTGTTTAGAACGGCTAGGGAGGATGAAGAGGGATAATCCGTTTGCTAATCGAAATGGCAACTCGCCAAATCCATTTTTGAGTGTACCACCTAATAGCCAACAAGGCTCATCGAATCAGCCTCAAGCTCCATTTCAGCCTCAAGGCCCTCAAGGCCCTCAAGGTCTTAATCCTCAACCAAATCTGCCTAATCTGCCAAATCCTCAAAATCTTCAACCAGGTAGGCCCAATGTCATAGCTCCAGGGAGCAACTTGAATTTCGGCACTCAAAACGGCCTCACCGTACCTGCGTTCCAAAAAGTGCTCGGCGGAAGCTTCTTGGGGGATAAATTGGGCGGCAACGTGGATCTGACGAATCCCAGCGTGTCGGCCAATCGGGGATTCGATGGATTCGGATTGGTGAACACCAACGAAGGATTCAATCAAGTGGGCGATCGAGGCAATGGAAATTTCGGCGGGGGACTCGGCAGGTCGGCGAGCATCCTCGGAGGCAGGTACGGCATCGGAGATCAAACGGATCTGAATGTGAATAAGAATAACGGACTAAATCTGAATCGACAACGAGGGATTCCGGGCATCCTCACGGATAACTCGGGCATCAGCAGCAATCCGTTGGCGGGAAATTTTTTCGGCACTGCTCAGCAGACCTGCATAGGCGAAATGTTCATAAAAGGCTTGTGTTTTCAAAAACAAGTTGGATTTGGAAGATGAATCTGGATACAAAATTCAAAACATTTATTGACTAAATTGAAGCTTTAGCGCACGTTGTAATAAACAAAAACTTGAAATACAGTCAGTTCTATAAGTCATCATTGAACTATAGTTCCGTGTGTAGTGCATAACTATAGTTACAAATTTGACAATAGGTCATTACTAAAGTAGACAGCACGTTAGTCCGAAAATGAACTATAAGTCTATGTAACCTGAAGCACAAACCATCACAAAACTGAACTATTCTTTTTGAATTAAACTGAAATATAGTTCATAACAACTGATGAACTAAGTTGACAACAACTTTTGAACAATAGTTTGCAACAACTGTTGAACAGCAGTTGACAATAACTACAGTTGGCAACCACTGTTGAACTGAACTATAGTTTTTAACAACTTACAGTTCAAACTACAGTTGACACAGTCAGCAGTTTGTTCAAACTACAGTCTACAAACTGTGATCAACGCTTTTCAATAACTGTTGCACTACAATTGGCTAAAACTCTTGAACCTTTTGTATAGTTTTTTAACAACTGCAGACTTTAGTTGGCAACAAGTGTTTAAGTACAGTTGGCAACAGCTAATGAACTGAACTATAATTGACAACAACTTTGATCTGAACTGTAGTTGGCAACAACTCTTGAACTATAGTTGACAACAACTGTTGAACTGAACTATAATTGGCTTACAGACAACAACTGTTGAACAACTGTAAACAATAACTTAAACTGAAACATAGTTCATAACAACTGCTGAACTCCATTTGACAATGACTGTTGAACTATAGTTGGCAAAAACGGTTGAACTATCGTTTTCTAACAACTGTTGACTATATTTGGTAACATCAGTTGAACTATAGTGAACTAATGAACTATCGTTGGCAACAACTGGTTAACTACAGTTCTGCCTACAAATTCAAATTTTTTTCCTTGTATCAAGTTCGTGGGTAGTCACTTAATTTGTTTGCGTCATCTTATTTTGTTCGACTAATACGAATAGGAGAATACAAAAACTGGATAGTCGGATTGAAAAATCTTTTTAAAATAACTTTTCATTTCTTATTCGAAAGGCGTAACATGTCCTGTAAGACAGTTTGTCCTGTCGTCGCATTTGTTTAGTCAACAATAATAATAATATATTTTGGAACTATAGAAAGCAAGTTTGGAACTATTTCAATCATTTTTTGAAGTTAGCAAGCATTTTGTAACTATAGCAAGCATTTTGGAACTACAGCAAGAGCCCAATTATGGGTAATGTGAAAGTTAATTGGAAATATTTTATGATTTTCATGGGGCTTAATTTTGTTGGATATACATCGGCCATTGAAGCTACTTGTAGGGGTGAGTCATCTGTAGCAGTAGTCAAGTATAGTGAATCACACCGAACTACAGATTCAACTATAGCTAATTACAGGCAACTATAATTTGAAGTTGTATGGCTCTTTAGGAAAACGTTTTGATGAAACTTGTCATTCCGACGAAGATTGCGAAGGACCCAATGACCGATGTATTCGAGGTCGATGTACCTGCGCTTTAAATTTCGACAAATTTGTCATCGGCGAAAAAATGTCGATGTGCAGGCCAGGTGCAAACATATAGCAAGTTTTTGGCGCGAAATATGGACTTACGACATTTCAGCACCAAACCAAAACGGAAGCAGCTGCGAAGTGGCTTGCAGATCACCGCTAGTTTGCAACCAAGGCAAGTGCTTTTGCGGCACTGGAAAAACGGAAAATGGCAAGTGCCTGGTCGCTTGCGCGCTCGGAAGAACTGCTATCGGTCAAGATTGCATGCCTGTGTCAAACAGTCTCGGAACTCTTTGCCGACAAGACGAAGAATGCGCAATTGCAAACAGTTTCTGCAACAGAGGTCGTTGCGATTGCATACCGGGCGCATCGCGACAAGGATCAAATTTGTGCGCATTAAGTAAAAATTTATGTTCTAAAAATGCTTCAGAATGCGCTAGCCGATTTGAATGTCAACTCTTTTCGTATTTCCTATTGCACTTTTTAGATTGTCCAGATGGATCGCCGCCGACCCAAACCTGTAAGAAAATCATGGTCAACGACCCTAGCGCCATGGCGAATAGTGAAAAAATGGATTCGTGCCCGAAAGGATACGCTTGCGCCACTTACGGCAAGCCGAATATCGGCCATTGTTGCAGACTATACTGTCCATATGGTTATCCAGATTTGACCAAAAGTTGCAACGGCGAGGGACTTTCTTACAACCATTGTTCACTGTCCGGCACTCATTACTGTCAACAGTTTTACGACCATGGAGCCAGAAATATGCTATGCTGCCCGAGACCTTGTCGCGAGCCGACACCTTTGTACATTAACAACAGATGTTACCCGTTGTCGCATCGCGGCGATGCTTGCCAAATGGATGGCCAGTGCGAAGGTGGCGCCACTATGAGATGCCAGCAGGGATATTGTAACTGTAAAGCAGGCTACAGAAACGACAACAACGGTAAATTTCCCTCTTGTAAGAAGCCGTGTTTGCTCGGAGCGCACACGGACGGCGGATGTTATCGAAAAGTACGATTCGGCGAACCCTGCTTGGATTCTGCTATGTGCCCTAGAAAATCAGTCTGCAGAGAAGGTACCTGCCAATGCGACTGTTCGTCGTCGTTGTCGGCGGGCAAATGTATCGACCCTGACGATCCGATGAGTTTTAATTCCATAATTAATACATTCGCCGACCTATTAGGCGCAAAGTCGAGACGATGAAATTTTGAAATTTTTGAAATTTATTTGCAATTAAGACTTACCGTTCATTAAAATTAATCGTCTACAGTTAAATTTGCAATATTTCTAAGATTAAAGAGGCAACAATTCACTTGGGCTAGCTGCTAGCTAGTTGCTCATTGTTGAAAGCAACTGTTCGACAAAGAACACAAAATGCCGTGATTTCGAAGCAGAACAAGTAGTTTTCTTCTTCTACGCATCCGTTGTCGTTATCAGTTAATAAAAATACGACGCTGATGATTTACTGAAATTTTCTTTCAATCTCACTCAATCACTCATCCGCTGAACACTGTAGACTAAAGCAAAAAAACAACAGATTTCATTTCGTTTATTATTTTGTCATCTTCCTGCATTTTTCAATGCAACAAGGATGGGCATGGGCATATGCCCGAGGCTCCATCATTCAGTGCTCCGCAGTAGCATTTTATACCTCCCAAACCGTAGCAGTTAAAGTCTTCCTTACACCAGGCGTAATCAGGGTGGCGCTCGACCATTATCAAAATTTCGTCGTTGCCTCTTATTATTCCAGCACTGCAATCAATTTTATGCTAACACAACATTGTTTCTTTTTTTCAATATTGTTTCTGGTTTTGTATTTACTTTCCTCTAATACAGTATGTGCAAAGAAAAATATCTTCTTATGTTATCCGAACATTTTCCTAGTTTTTTCCAGTCAATGGCGTCACGTGTACAGCTTGAAAGATGTCTAAGTGAATCTTACTTTGAAGTTTCAATGATAACAAGTAAGAATATGAAGATTGCAAAAGTTGTCATTATTTAAATTTAAACTTGAAATATATATTTGCAAAAAACGTGAGCGTAGTGTGCTGGTTTCCACAGACTTTTGAACTGTAAATGACTTCCATTAAAAATTCATTAACAAAGAAAGCATATGTTATTATTTAATGTTTTTTTTGTGCTAATAGAAACATTTTAAGGTACGTGCTACATCTATTAGTGACCGGCAAAACAGTTAGTGTGTTCCAGTAAATCGAAACTATTGACTTCCTAACTATCAAAATTTGTTTTCAGAAGACAATTTGGCACGACGACTTGCTAAGAGATTGAAAGATATTTCACGATCAAGTATAAAAATGTTGAAATTTGCTATTTTCACATATATCCTAATGGCCGGTAAAAATTTTTGGGAGTGAACGATTAACGTTAGATGAATAATTAACATTAATGCCTCAAATTTATGTTCATTACTTTGAATCAGTCTGGTAAATTTTCTGTGAATGCTTGTGCACATCCCTACAAAATTAGAAAGTGAAACGAATTTAGGCAACAGATGCGCACTGAGGGGGGGGGGGAGGTTACAACAAACACAAGAAAGGTTTTTAAACTTACGATTGTGTGAGGTAAAAGCGATTCGCCAACACATTCTTTTAAACGTGATAATGGAAAATAAAAACGAATCCCGTTTTCAATCTGCATCTGCATTATCGCATTACCAGTGCCGCAGGAAAATACAGCGAGAGAAATTTCATCTCTCATTTTTAATCTGTCAAAATGTTAGAAATCGCCATTTTTGTCTTGATTTTGATGAACATCGAAATATCTCAGTAACTCGTTAACGATTTCCTCGTTGATCACAACAATGATAGTTTTTTTTTACGTAATTACAGCGTCTGTGGCAAAGATGTTGCAGACTTTCGAAAAGTGTCGACGGAATTCTATATTGTTCAACAGATTCAGATTGTTACCGTCTTGGTAAAGATTGCCTGTAGGATGTATTGAATGGTATCGGCATACGCGGGTATTGCCAAATACCTTACGAATCAAAATTATTTACAAATTGAAATATATTTTCATGCAACATTCATATTATTATGTACACAAAATATATAGTAATATTACAATTATGAAACTGATTGTTGAACAACAATCAATGATCTAATTATACGCATACAAGCCGCGGCTTATACCCGAAACATCCTCTCATCTAAATGTGGCTACATCAAAGCCTTTAGGGCTATAGCGGGGCCTGACTACAAATGTCAAGTCATCTTCGACATGTAGCACAATTTTCCACATCAATAACAAAGAGGCAAATAAAATGATAAAACAAAAACAGAAACGTTTCGTTTCGTTTCGTTTCGTTTTGTTTTGTTTTGTTTGCAGCATATGATACAAAGAAATGAAAATACAATGAAAAAATAACAAATAAGTTGGTGACGTTGCTTAAAATGGGAGAAAAACTGCGACACAATTCATGCGCTAATGGTAACATTAGTTGGTGCAACACGTTGAGTTTTCTTTGCAAGATGGAATAATTTCTTTGGTTTGATATTTTTTTGCTTCTTGATGAAGTCCTTTGGATAAGTCTAAATTAGGAATGATTAAGTATCAACATTATATGGAGAAAAAATAATAATGTTAAATTTGAACTTTTGGTCTAATCAGTAAGGGTATGAAACTTATTAGGGCGTTTCTTCGTCCTCGATTATGTTTTTTGCGTAACTTTGACCACAATGTTTTGATTGCCGCAATAGCTAATTCAGCGAATAGGTGAAAAAGTTCTCCCAAGCTCATAAAAGACATTCCCAAAAATAAGCCGATGTTACCGCCGAAATAAATGAAGAAATCTCTCAGCGTAAACTCTTGGTTTTCCGTTACAACATTTACAGACGAACTTTCGAAGAAGATGTTTAATAGCAAATAATTTTTTCTTAAATATTCACTGGGTACGTTAAACTGACCAGCGTAATAAGACTCGAGGCGCTTCGGCGGGAATCTCGTGGCAGTTATTTGATAATTATATTCAGTTTCGCGACAAGGTTGTTTGCATTGAGGACAACCTCTTTCGAAACCAATAAGAAGTAACTGGTCGAGCAAATTCAGCACGCACTCACGTTGAAGGACGCAACTTGGAATCGGCTCGGATTCATTGAGTTTGTGATGCTTTCCGAAATTCATGGCTGCATTTTTAAGGTAAGTAGACAAACAGTTGCAACCATCCCAAATTGCTTCGTTTTCACACTGCACGTGGCACAATTCCTGATTGTACGTGGTAGCTTCGGGGAACATGAACAACGAATATGAACTTAAACATTTTCCAATGTCTTCGGTGTTGCGGACATGCTGCACTGGTTTCAAAGCAACGTCGAGCATATATCCGGGTTGCATGTCGATTTTCGTTTCCAGAATGGATGGTAGAGTTGCTGGGTCGTGAAATTGCAGGTTCAGTCCAGTGCCAAACCATATGACTTCCGTGTATGCGCAAAGCTCATCTTGATTGACATTAAGTAGAAACTGAAATCTGTCATCTCTATTCGATGCATTCATTTGTGTCATACCTGGATCGAACTTTGCATTCGCAAATGCCAAATCTTAAAAACAAGCGTGAAATTTGCTGGGTTGTTTAATTAATCCAGTCGTCTTATTCGACCATAGATGGATTAACAATGACAAACAATCGAGTGCTTCTAGAAAGAAAAGCGACTCACTGAAATTTTTATTGAGAAAGTTGTCGGCATTGTGTGCATTAAGGTTCATCGAATACGCCTTGTAATTAACCGTCATCGAAGTTAAAATTAATTTATCACAGTCAATCTCTTTCTTCATCCACCAACATTTAATGAAAGTGCTCTCTTTGCTTATCATCGCAAATTCAAAATAGCTTAGTTGGTCATTTTGACCATAATAATAAAAGTCATTGATAGTGAGGTTCGCCAATATCTTGTCAACATCATCCTTGCTTTTTGGTTCGTAACGGCATGTTTTGTTCATCTATAAATTTTTGAAATGAATATTTAGATTTTAATGGAGGGTAACTGTCGATTGACATACTAAATTGTCCAGGTTAGACGTGTAGTGCTCAAATGATGCCTCAATAGCCCACATATCAACAGGGTGTACTGCAAAAGGGCGTAACTGCATATCAACAACACTGCAGTTACGCCCTTTTGCAGTACACCTGTCGATATAATACCATGGCTTGTATTAAAAGTAAGCCGAGCGGGGATCAAACAAGTGTCCTATTGATCGACAAGCAGACATGAATGCCACTAAACTATTGCTGTGGCATAAACGTGCGTTAATTAGTTGAATAATTAAGAGAGAAAACTGTTGATTAAAAAATGTCAATAACTAAAACTTCGGGCCAAAGTTTAAAATTTAAATTAACAGACTCATATTCAGCAAAAGTCTGACTTTTGCATGAAAATCGGTGTAAGCATAAAGTAATAATGACTATCAAGTGCTGACATTTGAAAATTTGAATACTTCAGATGTTTAATGATGAATGCAAATTGATGTAAGCACACAAAAAGTGCAGCCAATATAAAACGTCCGCTAATTAGTTAGACGAACAAGGTAAATTGTTGATACCTGTAGTTATATTCAGGTTCGTGATTCGATTAACCCTTACATATAATTTTTTTTCATAGTACTCTTTCTTCAACGCTTTGAAGGTTTAAACGACCTTCCCTCTATGTTTCATTGTCTTCCTTCTTCTCATCTTCATTTTCTTCACTCATCTTCTTCCTCTTCTTTTTCTTCTTCACTTATTTCTTCTTCACAACTCACCCAAGAAGAAGATGAGTTCAGAAGAAGAAAATGAGTAAAAAGAAGAAGAAGAGAAAGAAGAAGAGTAAAGAAATATGAGGAGGAGAAGAAGGAAGACAAAGAAAACACAGAGAGAAGGTCGTTGACACCTTGAAAGTGTCTGAATGTAACTACAGTTATTAATTACTCACAGGGTGTCTCGTAAATACCCCCCCCCCCCCCATAGGAAACATATTTCCAGATAACTAGAACAAAATTAGATACACCATCTTGTAGAGAGTTCAATTCTGCTTTCAATGGTATACTGTATGTTTCATGAAATTACAAAAGTAAAAGTCCTTTTTATGTTCAAAAAACTGTTTGGAAATCAGATGAAACGGCCGCAAACCTTGCTTATTCAAAAATCGGTGCACTGCGTCTTTGCTGTGTTCCTTTCTCTTTTTGAGAAAATATCACTTGCCAATGCCCGACAACATTTTCGTTGCATTATTATGCCCGAATTAATGATGAACTCAATGGGCGACCACGATAACGAAAAATCAGTGAAACATTCTGATGGCTTCCTTCTCCAAGGCATTTGCCCAATTCTCAGTACGTTTTAATTGATTGGCTACCCATTCTTTCATAATAAACGAGGCTCCTGCTTGTTTTGCTTTAAAAAAGCCCATAGCCTGAATCCGATCGATGAATCTCGCTTCTTCAGAATCAAAACTCATGTTTGGACCAGTGAAATTACACAAAAACGAAATAATTCCTTTTCCCTCAGGGCATTTCCACGTTTTTGCAGACGATGAGACAAGAGGTACATCAATGAACGCAGAAATGAATTCTGTAAACGGTGGTGTATTAAATTTTGCTCTAGCTAGTCTGGAAGTATGTTTCCTAGGGGGGTATGTATTTATGAGACACCCTGTACATTGCTCGTCTAATTTAATAGCGGATGCTTTATATTCACTGAACTTTTTGTATGCATCAATTTGTATTCATTATCATACATCATAATTATTTTATGCTTACATCAATTTATGTATGGTGGGCTTGGCGTAGTGGGATATAACGCAGCGTTATATCCATCCCAGCAGACTGCGTTCAAATCAGGGTGGAATCCTTGAACATGATGCCTGCTTTGCATGCTTTGACATACCTAGTCATGAAAAAAGTAGAAAGCGATAGACTTGCGAGGAGGATGTCGAAGCTCGGATGCCAGCTGGCGCAGTATAGAATCATGAGGGACGATTCTCACGATTACCCAGTGCAACAATTGTCAACAAATGGGACATTACCCATGGGACTGCCCAGAGTTCAGTAAACGTAATGTGGTCAGAGAGCTACTCAGGCAACAGCTCCTGCTCCACTGACGAATCCACCAGTCCAAAATCGCTCTGTCTGTCATGGCCACTACCACACAGCATGCGAATGCATGGTAGCATAGCAAAGGCAGCCAGAAAACGGCAACGGCCAGTCGGCGATGTACTGACATATACTCATTGAGGAAATCGAGATCGGTTGGAAGAAAGAAGAAATTCGTATTTTTATCCATTGAAAAATCGAGCTTATCACAGAGGTTCGAATTGTTGTACTGATTTGGAACCGCCACATGTGCAAAAATCGGTAGATGTTATAAAAACAGGTTCCTACCATTGTTCCGAGGGACAGATGGTCAAATAGACCATGCCTAATGGTTCAGTTTTCGAAAGGCAGTTGGTTGTGTTACTCGATGTGGGAGCTCATTACTCCACGGTGCGATACAGCTTTTTAAAGTACGTTTTGGGTGCCACAGTAGCTTCTAAATAAGCTAAGTCGAACTCAGATAAGATGGCCTCGAATAAGATGGACACTCGGTTAAGATAGACGAATGCAGCCGATCCCGGCCAAAGACACTAGCACACAGCATTCAGCTCAGTTATGAGAGACTCATGTACTATGTAAAATGGACGCATATAGATGTTTTGGTGTTCTTTTCTGTGGAAGTAAAACTTGGTTAAGATGGACGGCTAGCCGCCTAAGAGAGACTGCAGTATGCAAATTTCTCAAACAGCTTTTAATGTGTAATGGAGGTGTTGGCCGAATTTTGTAAATTGATGCTTTTATTGAAACGATGTGCTATGATACAAATTGAAGGCACTTGCAATAATATAGAAAATGCAACGATGAGTCAAAAGCACGACTAAACTAACAGAATCTCGAACAAGTGCCATGAAAAAGCGTGTAAGCTAGTGTTAAGGAGCAAATGCTGATTCAGAGAAATAGGAGGAGAGAAAGGATGAAAAACATTGATTGGATTGGTGGGATCGGAAAGGTTACCGTGGGTATAGGAAAAATGTAATTATGACTAATTATTTGGGTTCGAAAATAGAAAGAGATTGGAATGTAAATAGAAAAAGAAACTACAGAGAAAAAGTATTAGGATAAATTATATAGTTACGGTATGCATTATGCGACAAGTAAATAGTAAATAAACGAAGAAAATAGCAACTAATTGATAAATAATGTTTGCAATTTGATTAGAAGAGATTTGCCTCATTACAAATGCAAGAAAACACAAAATTTTCTTATCTTAGTCATTGAATTGTTTTCAAATTATTTTGTTTGTTTGCTTATAAAATGTCAAACAAACTTCAATTTCGATCGAAACAAGGCTAGATACAGAAGATATTGGATAATCTTATTCAGAAGTTGATGTGAAATGCGGCATACATACTGTACATACTGAACATACATACACACATACATAATGATTAAGTGTAGAAAAATGATGCACATACCATACATAATCAATACAGTTAAGCTATTTCATGATTTATGTGAATTAAACGATACCTCGCTTAAGACAGACACTCGGATAAGAGGAACGATTGGCATTGTTTCCTTGGGGTCCATATTATCCGAGTTTGACTGTAGTTCATACACTAGCTCAAATTTGCAAAAGGAAGTTTTGTTCGAGCAAGTTATGTTACGCTTTACAGTCGGTCGGGGGTCAAACCCTGTCTCAAACGTTTCACATAGCCGACAACATCCAATACGACAGGAAATTGGGTTATGATTTCTACGGAAGAAAAGAGTGTATCGAAAAGTATGCAAAATCAATGGTTCATTTGTTGGCTAGACCAGTTTCATCGTCCTGGCGTCCTGGCAAGTGATTTAATGAGTCGATCCCAGATGTTGCTCGTGCAAATCAGCGAAAATATTGTGCTCAAGATGAGACACGTGACAAATAAAACAAAAGGTCGAAGCCCAGCGCAAGTTCTTTTGTTTTGTTCGTTAGTGCTCATGTTCAGTTTGGTTCTAGCGACGGGCATTGCGAAAACTAACTACAAAGAAAAAGTGGTTTTATGACAAAGTAGCAAATGGCGTTTTCGAAGAATTCGCCGAAAAGTTTGACGCCGACATGACCGCCGATGGCGATGATCCACAATCGCCAATTTACGCAAGAAATGATGATGCAAATGGATGGGGCGAAAGCAAATACACCCGAGGAACAAGTGCTCTGGGAAGAATGTGCGAAGTCGAGATTAAAGTTGCTGAATGATGGTCGCAGCCAATGCAGGGATCATTCTTGCCCATGGTATCGGAAATAGAAGAAGAACTTTTGTTTGGAAAATTGTTGAAAAGAAACTATTTTTGAATGTTTATTACTTTCTTTGGTCGACAAAGTTATTTCACAAGGCTGCAAGGTCGAAAAAAAAAGTTACCGAATGTGGAAAATACTAATTTGTATTTGATTTGAAGGCTAAAAGGGATTCTGAGGGGGCAATGCAAAGGCGACTCGCCAGTCATTGTTTCGAAAGGAGAGGTCAACTCGTTGGCTCGGCGAGCGAGCCAT
>JAQGBA010001059.1:0-19306 GCA_034698125.1 Prionchulus punctatus | reverse complement strand
AGGACATTTTCAAAAGTAGGACAGAATATGAAAAAGTAGTACAGTCCTACCAAAAGTAGGACATCTGGGAACCCTATTGATGCATGCAGTTTCTTTGCAGTATGTCATTCACATCTGAATGCTGACTCATACTTTATATGTTTATTTATTTATTTGATAATGTTTGCATTTATTTTATGCTTGTTGACTGCATTTCAGAGGAACCGCACACAATGTACGCCCTTGATGAAAAATGGAACAGAACATATCAGCTATTAGGTTAGAGGATGGTCTCTACAACCAATTCGTGGCAAACAACAAGACAATGTAGTTCTGTTTTCAAATGAAAGCATACAGGCAATTATCGTGGTCAACGTCAAATCTTAGCCGCTTTCTAAAAGTTTCAGATGTTGCCTTACCTGTTGCATTTTGATGTACTTTGTAGCATTGCAAATGTCCAAAACATAATCAGATTTATTGTGTAAATCCAATGATCCTCTTCCCTTATTAATTACCAATCGATTTCTAGCAAGAACTTTTAGAATTATTGGATCACATTAAATTCGTCGATAACAAAATAAGTTGGCTCAAACACTCTCATAAATTGATGTCAATTACGTTTCAGGTATAAAATAAAAAGAATGGGATACAAATAGTCTTTCACGCATTGCTGTATGCCTTGTAGTTTTTTCCTCGCTAATGATCATTATTGTTTATTCTTGTTGAAATAGTTATGAAAAATTTATCAAATAACATGCAATAAAAATGCACATTGTTTTATCGGGTGCCACTGTAGTAGCTGTACAAAGTTGTCACATTCATAACATCAATCAACAAGCAACAATTGAACAGGTAGTGGGAGGACAAAGTCAGACATAGTGCCACATTACCAAATACAGTGGCGCTTGTTAATATAAACTTAGTTAACATTCCATTTCACTGAATATACAAAGTTTTGTCTCGTCCCAGCAAAATTTGTCCAAGCGCAATATTGCCCAGGTCCTGTTAAGGTCCCACTCTGTTTAGTGTTCAGGCCTCATTTTGTTTTTACTTATATATAAAATGCACACAGTGCCTTTTTGACAACATCCCACGTTAATGAAAATAGGAAAAATTAATTTTTTAATCGCTCTTTCATGATAAAACGAATGTTAACATAAATCGGGGTATTTGCAGTGAAACTACTGTCAATATCTAAACATTATCTTGAGCTGCGCCTCACCGAACAAGTCTTTTTTATTAATTTTATTGCTGAGATTTATAATTATGCAAACAAATGAAACAATTATTTTTTTTACAACAATTACAAAAAAATAACACATCATCAAAAATAAAAAATTGATTAAGCAAAACAAAAAAAACAATGAATAATAACAAAAAGATCAATAAGGCGTAAAAGGTATAAAATCGATTCGTTTAAAGTAAAGCTTTACACGCGAAGCATAAGAATTAGAAGAAGGAACACTTTTTTTGGCACCGAAAAGCATGGTACGAAACAAAATAAATTTACAAAAATTGCTGAATCGAAAACAAAAAAAGGGATTAAAACTGATTCTAAAAAGTAAGTAGCACTGCTCGGATATATGGAAGCCCTGAGAGATTAAAGGCGGTCGAAATTTATGCAGCTGGTTAAACCCGTACGTTGGCAACGGCTTCGAAGGCTGTCGACGAACGATGTCGCACGGCTAGTACGACGGCTGTCGACCGCCGACTACGCCAAATGAACAGCACCCAAGCCAGTGACGTCATCACTATGCACGTTATGACGACAATAACTACGATGCCAGCGGTGCTCGTTGGATCGAAAACAATGGCGGGCGAAGGCTCGATCGGCTTGACTACATCGATCGGCTGCTTGCGATCGGTTTTAGCAATGTTATTATCGAAGTTGTCTTGAAAAACAAATTCCTTGTAAGTGGAACACCTCAATCTGGCCCGATGGTGCCGCTTACCTATTATGGCCAGTCTAGCCGACTGGGTGTAGTCGTCCGATCGGCAAGTGTAGAAACCCTGGTCCTCTTCGCGGGACTGTAGAATGACGAGGACTTTTCCGTCGACCGCCATATGCCTGCGGCTATCGCTTCGCAGTACCTGCCCATTGTGCAGCCAGACAACTTTGTTGCTCGCGTTGTGCGTCTTGCTCGAATCCGTATTACATTCCAAAATTGCTGTCTCGCCGACCCCTACAGTTCGAAGCGATGCAGCTGCTGGGGTTGCCACATCTAAGAAAGTTAAGACCTATTTCCTGCTGGAAATCGATGTAGCCACGTTAAATGCGCTCACCACTAACAAACAAACGAGCTTCGGCTTTCGCTGTGCCGGCTGTGCTCCTCGCGAAACATGTATACATGCCGGTATCCTGAGCTTTGGCGTTGACGATGAAGAACACGTCGTCTGTGGGCATGACATGCATTCGCCGTTCGGTGGCGGCTGGGAAGCTGTCCCCACCATCTTTTTTCCAGGATAGCATCGGAGTTGGACTTCCGTAAGCGGAACATTCGAGACGAGCTGTTCCACCAGATGGGACAACTACATCGGTGGGTTTTTTCAAAAATACTGGCGGAACTAAAGACAAGACAAAGGTCCGAAAGAATAGTTGGTGAGCAACTTTACGGCGCTAGCTGACTCACTATGAACATTGAGATTAGCCCGTTCGGATAAAATTGTGGCCACCCTACTGGTGACTTGGCAAATGTACAAGCCGGAATCAGATTCATCGACCGAATCCAATTGCAATATGCTTCGATAGACGGTGTCGCTTATTTTACTTTCGACGATTCGAAATCTGTTTTCGGAATCGGGATAGAGGAGCTGAACAGAAACTACTGTTAAACTGTTGCGCAATCGTTTGAAACTAGGTTATGGTCCATTTAGGTCCAATACATTGCTGGACAAACAAATTACCTGACCATCTTTTCTCCAAACGAATATAGTTCCGCAGTCTGTGCATTTCACTCGACATTCAAAACTGAAATCACTGCCTCGCAGGACCGTGCTATTTTGCGGCTGCACTTCAAATCGTAGCGATTGCTCATCGGCTGTAACAAGTTACGCGTCAAAAAAACAAGATTCGCGTGCTGACCATTGATGTTTCTTACCGCAAGTTAGATTCGGCTCTAGGCCAATCAGATTGCGGCCAGCCAACTCTGACGGATGATGGCACTTGATATAACCTACGAGACTGAGGCCAGTGACATTTTTTGCTAGCGCGTCGATCAACCAGTTAGCTTGACAATCGCATAGGAGAGAATCAGTTTTGATTACCCTGAAGCAAGCAGCCCTATAGTTGAACAGTGTCTAAAGTGGTTTATCGACTATAGTTCATGTCTTTCATTATAGTCCCGTAAATTCAATGGCTAGTGCAAAAAGTTTGTTTACAAAGTGTTGAAAATGGGCGAATCCAGTAATACGTATTTGAACATGACCACCAAGGGATTATCGGCCAACTCGAGACGGACCAATTGGGATAATCCATGAAAGGCGCCTGAGGGAAGGATCGCCAATCCATTGCTGTTGAGTTTGAGAATTTTGAGATTTTTCAAATCCTTAAACACAGCCTGCCCGCTGACCAGGACGTTGGCCAGTTGATTATAGCTCAAATCCCTGAAACCAGCAATGGGAAATCGTTGATGGATTACGGGAGTAAGTGACGTCACTGGCTATTTGCTCGCTTACAATGATCTCAAATTAGACAGTGAGCTGAAAGCGTTTTCGTAAAGCTGCGAGATTTCGTTGCGAGCCAGCAGTAAATCCTTCAAATCAGATAACTGGAAAAAGGATTTGGCTCGCAGAAATTTCAGGTGATTTCGCGATAAATCCAGATGAACTAGCTTCGGGCAAAATTGCCAGCCGTTCGAATCGATGTGAGTTAAAAAATTGTGATGGACATGCCTTTAAAAGCGTAAGAAACAAATTTGAGCGCTTAACCTGGCTAATTTTCATTAAAAAGTGCACTGGCTAGTTCATTTACAATTTGCGCAAACCGCTTAATCCGTAGAGCCAGCCGCGGTCGATAGACGCCAATTTATTGTGACTCAAATGCAAATCCGTCAATCTCGCCACATCCCAGAAGGCGCCGTCGGATAACGAGGATAAACTGTTGCGTTCCAAGTGCAGCGTCCGCAGATTTTGCAATCCTTTAAAGCTTAATCCGGGGATTCTTTTAAGGCGATTACCATTGAGATCCCTGTAAAAAACAGATTCAACTATCTATAAGTCAATGAACAAATAGTTATTTTGCAAGTATAGTATCTGGACAACTATAGCCGCTAGGCAACTCTAGCCGCTGGACAACTATAGCCGCTAGATAACTATAGGCCTATGGACAACTATAGCCAATGAACAACTGTAGCCAATGAACAACTATAATGAACTTACAAGTTTTCCAAATTATGTAAAGCTGAGAAAACGTCTTTCGAAAATCTTCTAATCCGATTTCGAGACAGTGACAAATTTTGCACGGACGTGAGATTTTCGAAACAACTAATCGGCAGGAATTCGATTTCGTTGTTGTTTAGCAATCTACGACGAACAACAAAGTTAGTTTCAATAAACGACACACTTGGCCGTTGGCTAGCGAAAATTTTTCGCTTACAAAACTTTTAAAGTCGACGACGTTTGTCGCGAAAATACGTTGGACGGAAAAATTGTAAAATTATTAAACGATAAATCCAAATGAGTCAAAAAATTTGCATCGCCCAATAAATTATCTTTAAGGCCCCTCAAAACATTTGATTTTCTGAAAAAATCGATCAAAAAATTAAAGACGGTTTTCAGGGCAAGTTTCTTGTTTCTACAGATTTAAACGAAGCAAATTTTTGAAACTCATCGACGACAGCCACTCGGATGTCAATTGGCAACTTTCCAAGTACCTAAAAAGTACGACAGCTAGCGACAATAGTTAAGTGACTAGAGTTTTCCTACGTCTATAATTGAGAAACAAGTGCAGTAGTCGTCCTAGGTCTATAGGCTTTAGTTGTCCAGGAATATAGTTGTTCAGTGACTATAGTTGTCCAGTGGCTATAGTTCTCCAATTCCTATAGTACCTCAAACACTAGAGTTCCTCAATGACTATAGTTGACATCTTACAAATATTTCAAGGACGGAAATGATATTGCTAAACAATTCTCAGCGTTGCTGGGCCATAGCCGGCTGTGTGATAAATTCCTGAAAAAGCGACGTGAATTTTGGTAATCAACTAAAAACAAATTTCGCGTCGTCTTCAGCTTACAACGTATGCACATTTTTGAAACGGTCGCCGAAAGCGCACGGTTGGACGGTAAAAAACAAATTATGCGATAGATTTCTAAAGAAACGAGGCGAAAACGTGAAAATTACAAAAAATTGCTCGAAACCAAGCTAGCTAGTACAGAATTTTTGTATTTTCCGGAATGTTAACGGGAAAATCGTCTAACGAGCCGTTCGTACAATAGACCGAGGCTTCGAGGCAAAAACATTGCGTCGGACACGAAGCTCGAGCGAGTTGCCCGATAGTGGCCAAGCTTAGCCCGATAAGCCACCGAACGAGCAGTGACGTCATTTCGCTAGCCAGCGGCTCTTCGTTTCGCATAAGCTTAATTCATAATTTTGGACGGATAATCCTGAAAAACGTGCTAGTTTGAAGAATTCGCCCGGAAATCGCCTCGCCGGGCGAGAAAAACGCGCTAGCTAGCCAGATTGTCGCCTAAAACGGGCTAAAGACGGATTTTTCAATAATTTGCTCGGAAAACAGTCCGCAAAACAAATTTTAGGCAATTTTTTTAAGCTGCGAGTAAGAAAAGACGTAAATTCACGTAGCGGGAACAATTTTGACGCGCAGGTTCTCGTATACGCGTAAAATTTAAATTTGTAGTCGAAAAATAAAACGTTTGATTTGATTTGATTTGATTTTGTTT
Source organism: Prionchulus punctatus (assembly GCA_034698125.1). Lineage (NCBI taxonomy): Eukaryota > Metazoa > Nematoda > Enoplea > Mononchida > Mononchidae > Prionchulus > Prionchulus punctatus. Next base: position 13,433 of record JAQGBA010001059.1, on the reverse strand, counting down.
TGTTTTGTTTTATCTGTCACAGGTATCTAAACGTAACATGAGATATTTAAATCTTCCTACCTGTCAAATGCAACAGTGAAAACAGGTAACTACTACCAAAGATACTGTTACATGACAAATAGTGATGAAATAATACAACTGTTTGAATAGTATACTAAAAATATTTGATTGCTATTTAGAACTTCGCTCGACAATGCAAGCAAACTTAGCAGCATTTGTTAATTTGTTCTAGTCTGTAATTATTGCTTGCCTATAAAAACGGCTCTCTCCAGATTTCGCATTTGAAAAAACTACGCTGCAATTCAGGCCAGGTTGTTTAAATCTTGTTCCAAAACCGAGAGCAGGACGAGTACTATTTTCTTGCAAGCAGTCCGGCAAGAGTAGAGTATATGACTTGCTTGATACGCGATGGTTAACAGTTTACTCTTGTATAATTCATTAACTTTTTCCACCCAAGTTTCCGAATTGATGGCATGGTATGGTCATTTCGTTTTTTGCTTTAAAAAAAGTTTAGCCCCAAAGTTTATGACACTTTGAATGTGATTAAGGTGCTTTTTACCAGCATTCCTCCCAAACCGAAAGCCCATATTGTAAATTGCTCATAACCAATGCTTCGACAGTAGTCTGAAACGTTTTATTTGGAATGAGCTGGCAGACTTTCCCCAGGTATGCAAGTATACACGACACTTAGGGACGAGATCTTTGTATGAAAGAATCGGGTCCGGAAGAATACCGAGGTCTTTGATGCTAGTTTCTTGTTTGAGCTTTTCGCCATGTAATATTACATTGTATGCTGGTAATAACTTTAGAAGTTTGCTCATTCCAATTACTGTGTATTGCGTTTTTCTCGCATTTAGTTACAGAATATTTTTCTTAAACCCCGTTGAGAGCCTAAGGTCTGAGTACCCAAAATCTGGACAAAATTCTTACATTTTGAAATGTAAAATTGTCCGGATTTTGGGTACTCAGACCTTAATCATGTCGTGTTCAATGGTCTCCACAGCTGACGATGTTTGACGGCTTATCAGAATGATAAAGTTGTGTATCGTCCGCGAACATTCTAGCTTGCTCGTTAATTGCAAAACCGTGATACACTACTGTCCAAAAAAGATGCATCACTCTTCGAAAACGCATCAGGCTTTGTTTATGACTCTCCTGCTTTCTAACGGGATATTGTGTTTCAATAATATTATGTTTACTTAATGTAAAATTTGTTGTGCTTCAAAACGATATAATACAAGCTCAATGTTTTATTAATAATTAGTGGTTCCACCATGACTTTTTGCAACCTCTTTAAATCGTTTAGAAATATTTGAAAGTAATTTTTCTATTTCTTCTGGTTTAACAGAGTACCATGCGCCTTTTACTGCATTCCATAGTTCTTTTTGGCTTGTTAAATGCTGTTGGTCAACTTTTCTGCCAATTACATCCCAAATATTTTCGATAATGTTGAGGTCTGGAGACTGAGGTGGCCAGTCATCAATAACGTGTATGTTTTTCTTTTACAACCACTTCATTGTGGATTTGGAGGTGTGGCATCTGACCCCATCTTGTTGGAAGATGAAATCATCATTTGGAAACATATTTTCTATGTAGTCTATGAAATACATTTCCAATAGATCTTTGTACACGTCTGAGTCCATCGTTTCTTTGACCCTGACTATTGGACCGACACCCTTAGAGCTGATACAGCCCCAAACCATAATGCCTCCTCCCCCAAATTTTGCTGTTGTTTGGATGCAATCTGGTCTTAATTCTTCTCCACTTCTTCGTAAGCAATTTTGTGGTCTGTCCGATACCAAACAAAATCGGCTTTCATCTGACCAGATAATGTTGTTAAAGTGTTCTAATGAAACTATCATTTTTTGTTCCTTTGCATCATAAAATTTGGCCACCCAAGCCTTCATATTGGGAGACTTTCTTTTTATTGGCAGCGGATAGCAGTGGTTTCCGACAGCACCAGTAAATGAAGATTCCTTCTTTGGCTAAACATCGAGAAACAGTTTGCCAGCTCAATTTCGTTTGGGTTAACGACATGAAAGCTGATCCCAATTGGCCCAAAGATTGTTTCCAGTTTTGTGTTGCCAATCTTTTCAGAACTCTGTCCTCCCATTCTGTCGTTTTTCTTTTACGACCACCACCTTTCCATCGTTCAACACTACCAGTTGATATTTCCTTCTTTAAAATTCTTGAAATAGTCGATTGATTGATCGAAATCTTTTCTTTTTTTAGTTCGTTGGCTATTTCCCGCTGTGACATCTCCATTTTGGCCATTTGTATGATTCTACCACATAATACGGGTGACTTTGGAGGTTTAATTTTTTTGACAAATATATTAGTTGATGTTGTAGCAACGTCTGCCAATCGATTTGAAGGCAGCTTATATGCATTTCTAATGAGATATATGAATTAAAAAAGTGAATTAAAATTAAAAAGTTCATAGCACCTATCTTTTGAGTTAAGTAACCTAACTTATGCACTGGGCATCAATATCTTTTCACAACTGATTCAAATTAAGTAGCCGATAAGGTTCCACTTTTCTTCCTGAACATTTCAATATATAATTTCCTATACTCTTACCTTTTTTTAGCCATGAATTCCTTCTGCAAAATGTACAATTGTAAAAACGTAAAATATTTCCAAATTTAAAGTAATTGAATTGATATGCTTTAAGCTTTTAAACTATATGAAACAAAGTGAAAACTAAGTAAAATTTAATTTTTTTGGCACCAAATTTATACTACTAGAAAACTATGTTTAATGGATGTTTTAAAAAATTGTTTTACATCATTTCTATGTAAAAAATTAGTGTGCAGTTCAATAGTTTCAAGTGATGCATCTTTTTTGGACAGTAGTGTATTTTGAATTTTTCCTATATTAATTTTTATTCTTAAAAATAACACTTTCACCAATTCTGTTTCCATTAATACAAGTTACAATTACCATTGTCATGGCGCACCGACATTAGAGCGCACGACATTAGAGCGCAAGCAAGTAGAGCGCTTTGCTCGTTCGTTCACAAAGCTCGTTTGTTTATCACAAAGCTCGTTCGTTTTTCGTGTTCGATCACAATACCTTTCGCAGCATTATTGGAAAACATGAAAATTCTTAGTCGTTTTTTTGAAAAATAAAGCCGAAAATGCGAACACGCAGACTACAGAGCGTTTATACTTTTTTATTGACATTTATATTTACAATTTTACAAATTTTACAAATTGAAACAATAAGCACATCCGCGCAAATACTCCATTCTTTCTTTGTTATCATAATTTTCAACCAAATTGCGAAGCCTGGTGGCTAGCTCCCTGTATTTTGTTTTCGAATATAAAGAAACAACCTCACCAGCAACAATGCGAGCTTTTCGAATTTCCATCAAACTTTGTTCATTAATTAAAGCTTGCACCAAGTTGCGCTCTATTGTGTGTGCGCTCTAGTGTCGGCGCTCTAATGTCGGCGCTCTAATGTCGTGCGCTCTAACGTCGGGTCAGCGAATGAAGAACAGCTTTTTTCGAAAAAAAAATTATTCGGAGGTAGCAAGTTTTAAATGCCGCGATATAAAATATAAAAAGTTGCGATACCAAGGTTAAAACGGTTTATAGTAAAGCGGACACCATTCATTGAACAGCTCTAAATTTACAACAGTGATATGCGCACTGCAAATGAAGAGTGCTTGCGGTTCCTCAAAAAGCAAATATTCACTGTCAATACTACTGCGTTCACTCATTTACAATGAATACTGTATGAATTGTGCACATGCATTTGGAATTTATCTACTATCAGCCAGCCATATCACTTCTGGTCATTAGGACCACGAAGTACAGTAGACATTCTAGGGGAGTTATTGTTCATCCGCTCTATTGTTTTGCGCTCGTAGGAAGAAGGGGTTATGGTTAGCTCATCCATCACATCCACCTGACAGATAGTCGACGCCATGGTGCATTAACTTTGACGAGTTTCTGTAGCAAATCCTCTACAGCTGCCCATTAGGGGAAAGCTGTTTTTTCAAAAGGGGCCGTACATAAATGACATCATAATCATAAATGAAATGACAAGGGGGAGTTTGAGAAAATGACGATGACAGCAGGGGGGTAGGGGGGGTTGAGCAATAATGACATCATTTCAGTGTAAAGTGTTAGTGTAAGGTACATCAAAATTTTAAACTATAAGAATTGAGCTATGCAAACTTGAAAAGTGGTTTTTCGCGCTAAATTCTAAAAGTGACAATAGGCTGTCATTATTTTTATTCAGATCGATTTTTGCTGCATACTTGTAAAATAGAATATTTAATTCCGTGCAGCTTTACAGATACATAAATTTTGTTTGCACGATTTTGAAAACAAATATGGAAAGTGAAAAACCTAATTACGGCATTTTTTAATTGAACAATTATGGGAAGAACTCGACAGAAAGCTTGATCGATCAAAAATAACATCAAAGAAACAGCTTCGCCATGAGCTTAGGGAAACATGGTACAAAATCAATAAGAATGTCATTTTAAAGTTGTTACAATCTATTCCAGATCGCTTAAGAGGCGTTATTAAGGCAGACGGTGGTCCCACCAAATATTAGAGTTCAACATAAGATGACAGAATATTGTTTTTTTCTGAAAAGGATAAAGTGACCCAATACTTTTTTTGCAGTAAATTTTGTACGTTTCATTTTCAAGCTATCTGGTGAAAAAACATCGGGCAACAACATATCAAAAATTGGGTGGGTGTTATTTTTCTAACTCGAGAAAATCCAATTTTAGTGATTGTAGGTCGAATAGAAGGAAAGCCTAATTCCGCGACAGAAACGGCCGTAGCATCTCAGTAACGCGTCGTAGAGTGTTCTTACTTGTCTCAATCGATTCAGCATCATCGATTTGACTGGAAAATGCTGTGAAATTATTTACAGTAACATCAATGTATCAATATTTAGGCTTGGTTAACCAAGGGTCATCTTTTATTGCATTTTTGTGTTCATTTTTTTGACCCACCTCCATTCCAAGTACCACAACTTTAGATAGCGGCGTCCAAAAAATAAATCTTTGTAAGTCCCAGACTCAGAAAAAGACGCGCTATCAAATAGGCTATTGTAAAACTTTATTACGAAAAGTTGATTTTTTTTTAATCGACACAAAAAGTTCCAAAAATTGGCAAAGTCACTCTTAAATAACAGGTCGTATGGTCATGCCCGTCATTGACCCGTCATGCAAGAGTCTCAGCTCAGCGTTAAAAACCATGTTCGACAAACTGTTATTTATTTAATTTGAATTTACCATATGAGTCCTGGCAATGTTTCTTCACCTGCGTAAATTTGATTGGTTGATTGCCAGTAGAAATTGTAAATAGTTCACAAAGGTCAAATAAGTTTGTCCGCCATTAGTTTTTAAATTCACATAACAAAACTGGTAAAATACTTCCTGGAAATAACTTTTATTGAAAGTTTAAAATGAAAAACAATATGCAAATGTTTTTTAAGCAAATAACATAACAAATATGAAAGTTGCATTTGCTTCACCATTGTAAATCTGCGTTAAAGGCACAAAGTAACCCGGAGGGTATTAATGGGTCTGACCCAGGGGGTTATTTTCGCGGCAGAGGGTTTGTTTTTAAGGGGGTGAGGTTATTCTTTCAAACTTTAAACTTGTATAAATAAATAATAATGCATTTCAGCTCAAAGAAAAAACATTATCTAATGATATAATGTGTAAAAAACAACCTGACTTTCGAAATTTCTTCACATTTCTATACTTCTTCATCATTTCTATACTTCTTCATCATTTCTATACTTCTTCATCATTTCTATACTTCTTCATCATTTCTATACTTCAACTTCATCAATACTTGTCGCTTTCAAAAAGTATCAGGTAAAAAACGGCATTTTTTAAGACCCTATAAGGGTAAATTCTATAGACAGGAGCATTTTAAGGCATTGATTTATTTTTTATTGGTCCTGATCTGGTTTTCATTTTTGAGGTGGTGGGGGGGGAGGGTAGTGTGGGGTTATTCTGTTTATGACAATGCCGTACATTCAGAATCACAGAAAATTAGTTGTTAGTTTATTTATTATCATTTACTACTAACGTTAAATCTTCTTTAAGCTAGCTCTGATAAACATTTCAAAACTTTAATTTTATTACTTTTAATGATAAAGTTAAATTATAAAATATGAAACAATGATTATCACAAAAAAGCAATGACTAGGAAAGGCTTAAAGCAAAACATATTAGATTAGGAACCTTTGAAAAAAGTAAAAATATAAAAATACTCTTCATACAGCTAATTTTTAACAAACAACGAGCCTAAGATGGCCAAAGAGACAGTTACAAAACTGAAAGCGGTTTGGCCGGCGCCGTTGCAATAATTTTGAAAGTTACAGTAACAGTCGTAGCCGTTCATGTTTACAGTTCCACTACGAGTTTGCACCGGATAGGCGATGTTGACATAGCCGCATTTGCCTTCGAACTGTTGCGGTTGTGTGGTCGCCGACGCGATGCCCGTGGCTCCGGGAAATAGCGGGTTAATGTCAGATGTACTTCTTGTGATATAATGCTGGCCTTAAAGGTTTTACAGTTTGCTATCTTATAACATATAGAAAAAAGCAACAAAATTCTTCACTGCCTGTCTTACCATTGATCCATAAGTCGGACTTGTAGCAATAAGGCGATACTGTTTTCACTGATGCTCCAGTACACGGCTTAACTGTCGATCCTTCCACACAGTCGTAACACGGGATTTTGACTATAAATAAATGTTGGACTATATAAATTTGTTTACTGTATGAGGAGGTACTTTAATAAAATTCCTTACCGCCAGTATTGCACTGCATTGGCGATATCAAGTAGCTGATACCCGCTACTGAATTGCACGGCGTAGAAGCCGTCTGGCCTGTGCCTGGGGGTATATCCACGTTGCACCATTGGTAACCAGCTGGGGTGTCGATGGCTGCCGTTTGGTTATTGTATCGAGTTATAGTACCATACTCGCACAGCCCGTACTGCTCGCCGGACTTTAAGCCTGTGATCGTTGTGCCAACGTTCATCGGGAAGTTAGTGAAGTCTTTGTGACAACCTCGAACCACTTGCGTATCACCAAGGTTCGCTATGAGAGAAGTATGATGTAATAATAAAATCTTATGTTAAAGTTAGTCCCTACTTCCGTTAAACAGTACAGGTGTAATGAACATCGAAAAACAAAAATCGGTGCATCCTTGAACAGTCGGAGTGTAGACGGTTTTCCCCGTTGTACCCGGGGCAACTACTGCCAGGCAGATATCGCTAAAGAATGTCGACTGGACGACAGCGGTTGGAATCTGCATGCCAGTGATCTGCCATTGCGTCTCCAGGCCTTTCGATGCGCACGTGTAACATGTTGCAGTTGATTCTGAAATCGACATACAGACAATATATGAACAAACTATGATTCATTAATAGCTTACCCGCTTCCCGGTACTGCAAGACCGCAAGCAATAGCGCTGATGTGAAAGTTCTCAAAAGGGAATTCATCTTGAAACTAATATGGGTCTATAAAAATCCTTTTGCGAAATGAAAATTATGATGAACTTTTCTTCGCATCAACTTTATCACTAAACTGATTTTCGTTCAGCCTCTCGGATATGAACGTTTATAAACTCGAATCATTCTCTTGGCGACTATGATGAACTATTTCGAAGGCGTTTGAGTCAATAAGACAAACTCAAATATACCTCGGAAATGCGTATTTGAGCTGTTTTATTCACTCGCTCGAGTCAGGCCGAAGTTTGCAAACAATACGACACCCAAAAATCTTTCAGGAAAAAAGTGAATCAAACTGTTAGGTGGAGATGGATCTTAGGTGGAGTACTAAATGATAGCAAAAAAAGTATAATCACAAAATACTGTAGGAGTAAGGTGACGCAAGAGATATTTCATGACAATGCACTCATATTTTAGTAAAATGTTTGAAACATAACTTCTGCTGAAAATTCTCTTAATTAGAAATAGTTTAAAGGCAAGGGGTCGTGCGCAAATAACACTAAGCACATTTCTAACCCCACCCCCCCCTCCACCCCCACCCCTTCGAGAGGTATCACTTTTATCATTGCACTGAAAATTCTGTTCCTTCCATGATGCATTTGAATACCTGGATACAAAAAACTTGTGATAGCAAGACTGAAAATCTAAATGTCAATAAAAGATAGAAATGCAACTTTAATTACACAACAAAACATGACATCATCTGTAAATTCATTTTTACCTGGTTTTATAGAAAATAAATTTTTGAGTGAGGAAGTTATGTATAATAAATCGAAATCACTGAACAATTGATCAATTTCGCACTTTTTTTATTTGATGACGTCGAAATCAAGGTTTGCTAACCACTTTATAATTCTTGCAACTGTATCCAATATTATAAAATTCTTGCGTGTCCTCCGTCCGTTGTATAGACAAACGTAAGTAAGTGGCTCGCACAGTCAAATGAAGACTCACACATACAATAATTATGGATACCGCTGTCTATGAATTTAAAAGACTCAGTTCAAACGATTACTGTTACACTCAAATTAAATTAAAAGTCGGTTATTTTGTATATGTGCAATAAACTATCTTTAATTTTGTATATAAAGGGTGTTAAAAAAAAACCTTTACAATTTATCTTATAGTATATACTGAACGTAAAGGTTTTTTTTTGAACACCCTTTATGCTGATAACTCGCATCAGCTGATAATCAGGAATGTGCGCGCAATGGCATGAGCCAATTATAAGCCATGATAATCAGCTGATTTAAAAGAATTCTCTATAGCTTTTTGCAATTTTTACATGAAAATGTATGTATTTTTCAATCCGTTTTTGAAGGCAGTTATTACATTAGAATGACATTATGTCAGACGAAACAAAAATCTTTTCATTAAACGTTTTGTCCACTTTCATCCACAATTAAAATCGTAAAATGTAAAGGATACCAGATATTAAATGACCAAGTTCATGTTAATAATCGACGTAGATCTGCCAATGTTGGATACGTGAAGCATTAGGCATTTTTATTATATTTAAATTTAAATTTAAATGGCATTAGCATTTAAATTATACACCCAATTATGCACAAATGCAAATGTTTAGCGCGTATGATCTTTCAATGAATGTGCGGGATTTTCCCAATTAACGTTACTCTCAGCTTTCAGTGTGTGCTAGTTTTTTGTGTGTGACGTCATTTAAAGTTGGATTTAATAAATTTCACATTCATTAAATTAGGAATACAGACACAATTAAAAAGTTATTGCAAAGACAAAACTGGAATATTAAGTTTTGTCAATTTAATAACATCAAGCGAGAAGGTGATATTAATGGAAGTCTTCCTCTGCTATCTTTCAACTCATTGTTTTATGCCTCATGAAATTTACGACTGTAGGCTCGTGACAAGCAAGTCTATTTGATGTAAGGCTATTTATTGGTTCTGGTAGGACTTGAAGTTTCTAGTATTTTGTAAACAATCTCACATGTTGGATCATTTTTTCTAAATTCGGTAAATGTATTTTTACCAATATTTTTACCTTTTTAACGAGTTTTTTTATGATTTGGAAAGGGAATAGTTTAGTTGCGACAACGAGCAACGCAGTAGCCCGATCGGATTGCTCAAGTCCAACTTCTTCAAAGTCACTACACATCAAAAATTATGACTAAATTTTGCTGAAAATTTTCGAGCCTTTTCCAATGCATCTTCTCCTGGTATTGCTTTGTATATCACCATTTTCTAATAGAATTGACATCATTACCTATGCCTCAATCTAACATCCTTTTTTTAAAATAGAAAAAATAGTCTTCTCTAGTTTTCGGCGCAAAATGCGACACAAGGAAGGGGTATTTTTGAAGGGTGGAATATTTTATTTCGGTCTGAACCAACCTGAGTGTTATTTTCGAGAAGGTTACTTATGTGGATGGGGGGGGGGGGGGTGAGTGGGGGTTATTCATGAGAAAATACGATATGCCAAAGATCTTGCTTTCCTACCGATTTTTGTTGCTTTTTTTACTTTCTACACGCTTTATTTCAGTTTTATGTCAATCAACGCACATGGCAAGTCAGTTATTTTAAAAGTGTCGCTTCTGAAAATCGTGTAACTGTTTACAGAATTAAATAGAAATTGAATGAAACTTGCATGTTAGATTTAAATAATTTCCTGTTACTCATAACCAAACGACAATTATAGCAAAGCATGGTCAAAGTTGTTTAATGCATCAGTGCAGAGCTGAACATCACGCGTTTCGTCGCAACTACTGCAAGTTCCAACAACGTTTGTGAAATGCGTGCTAACCAACCATTTAATTATTCGGGCTCACGAGGGAAGGGTACCGGGTGCCGGTCGCCGATCGCGGTGTCTTATATATGAAATTGAAGCCCTTCTTCAGTTGATTCAGAATATATAAATATTAGCTCCTAACGCTCTGCAACTTTTGAGTAATTAACATTTAAATTATTTGAATTTACATGCAATTTACAAACTAGCAGACAACTTTGACACAAACTTCCATGAAATTTATATGTTTGTTTTTTCACTTTCCAAAACACGAAATTAAAAAGTGATGACAATAACAATTTTTAAACACGCAAACTAGCAGACTTTGTAAATTGCATGTACTGTAAATTCAAATAATTCAAATGTTAATTACTCAAAAGTTGCAGAGCATTAGGAGCTAATATTTATACATTCTGAATCAGCTGAAGAAGAGCTTCAATTTCATATATGTGACACCGCGATCGGCGACCGGCACCCGGTACCCTTCCCTCGTCAGATCTGTTGCGCAAAATAAATAAAAACAAATGTTACTAAATCCAAAAATCGTTTATTTTTCTTTAATTTCAAGCTAACTGAATAAAACAATGCCAATTATGAACAGTGTGTGAGTGATATAATTATTATTTTCAAAACCTTTATCTATCTTCATTGAAAGCAAGATATTGTTAAAAAGAGGGAATCTCACATATGGGTAGTATTAAAAAACAGGTCAATTGTCTACTTCTTATGTGACTAAAAAGCAGTTTGTTACTTGTTCTTGATGCAGTAAAATCAACTTATCCACACTGAGACGTAGCTGTTATCAGTAACTTGCTGCAGTTGCACGCGATTTGCGGTAGTTGTACAGGGTCTTTTCAAACTCCTTTCCACTGTTTAAGCGAAATTTTCACAATTTTGAAATTATCGAAATAAGCTAAAATTCAAAATTAGCGGGTGATATGCAGGCGCCTTGAATTTTAGACACTTTTTAAAAGATTTAAATATTAAAAAATAGTGGGAAAAAATGATGTAAACAGTTTGTCTTTTTACGACATGTCTGCTACTAGCGCCAATTAAATCCCTTTCATTTTGCCATTTCTTTTTAAAAAATTGTTAAAAGATTACGTTGTTTTATGTAAAATTATGTAAAAAAATGTTGTTTATTAAAATTATTATGTAAAATTTAGATTAGTACACGTTTGTTTATTAGTACATGGAGGCGCTTTGGAAAATTTCTGACAATGGTCGCGCACTGCTCGATGATAATTTCATCCCAGGCACGTCGCAAAACCGCTTTGAGCGCCTCTGTTGACTTGAAACGAACAGCAGAGATGTTTGGCTTCAAGATCGATGATACTGAAAAGTCCATAGCATTCAAATCCGGCGAGTTTGGAGGCCAAACGTCCTTGCCCCAAAATCCAGGAAACAACTCTTTGCACATTGTAATTGTTGCTCAGGCAGAGTGTGCCGGTGCCCAGTCATGCTGCAACGTAAAACGGTCCCCACCGAAATGCTCAACCGACCATGGCTTCAAAACGTTCCGAAGAACAATTTGTTGATAGCTGGTGGCATTGATTTTCACGTTTCACTCAATGAACCCTGACCCGTTGCACAGATACCTGCCCATACCATCACAGATGCTGGAAAATGTCTGCAGGAGATGATTTTCGCAGCAGCAGACTTCTTTTGACCTTTCTTGAGCAGTTGGCGATCGTTCTGATGGTTGTGTGGACGTTCGATGGTAAAAACCTTCTCATCCGTAAAGAGAATCTTTTGGAGACGACCACCACCGACCAGCCAAAGCATTCGACACGCTTTTTCCAACTACTTTGCTTTTGTGGCGTCGTTAAGGAAATGACAATGGTCCAACTTGTAACTGCGAAGTCTCAAGTTATTCTGAATGATCATACAGACACTATCCTTGCCAATTCCAAGTTCTTTCGCCATCTTTCGCATTGAGCATTCCAGATTATGCCTGATCCGGCATCTAATATTGTTCACATTCTCCAGCGTGGTTGCAGTGATAGGGCGGCCACTACAGTCGGATGTGCTACCCAACTCCTGATAACGTTTCACAGCATCGTAGACTATCATTTTTCGTAACCGGTCGTCCTAACAATCTCAGCAGTCTTCATCCCTGACTTGTGTAATTCAATAATCGTAGTGCGCTTTTTATCACGATCCATTGTTAAGATATCAAAAAATAAATACACAATTAACAGGAACTTCCTGGGGTAAAATTGCATGACGAATGCAAATAAAAAAAAAGCAAATTGAAAAATATCACAAACAAAATGAGAAAAACTAGTTTTTCAAAAGTATGGGAACTTATCAGATACCCTATATAATTTATTAAATTATTCAAATTTTTTTGTAAATCATCAGGTAAACAGAGAGAATATTTTTTAATATCACTATTTGAAATAAATAACCCCCCTTTTCATTTATAGGATGGCGGATGATCTTAGTAATCTGGTCACATGTAGGGCCTTGGTACAGCTTTATTACCAAAATAATATGAATCCAACAGATACGGTTAATGCTTATTGTCGAGAAACGGGCGTCAGAAACATTTGCAGAGCGAGAACAGTCAAAAATATCGTTGAAACATTCCAAGAAACTGGGTCGACGAAAAATCGGCCGAGATCGGGTCGCCCAAGAATTAGCAACGATGTTGTCATGAAAATTAGCATGATGGCAGCTGAGATTAGCGAAAGGAATCAATACGGGCAATGTAGCATATCTGCGATTTCTAATGCAACGGGTATTCCTCTATCGACGGTTCATACAACATTGAGAAAACCATTAAATTTTATGCCATACAAAGTTCACAAATTGCACGAATTGAAAGTGAAGAAGGCGATACCGAATGACGATTTTGATTTGCTCGTAATTTTCTTACGAAAAATCAAATGGATTGTAATTGGATAAATACGATATAGTGGATGGACGAAGCGAATTTTACTTTATGTGTTCAAGTAAATTCGCATAATATGAGGATGTGGGCGTCAGAAAATCCTCGCAAATTTACGAGGTGTGGCAAATAAATAACAAGAATTTTTTAATTGTGGGTCAGGTGGCAACACTGGCGCGCCAACCGAAGCATGTGATTGAAGTTTATGTATTGCCAGGTTACCATAAAAATTTGTAAGTCAATATCTGTTAATTCTGAGTGTTCGCATTTTTTTGAAGTTAGTGA
>JAQGBA010001058.1:0-19331 GCA_034698125.1 Prionchulus punctatus | reverse complement strand
AAAATCACGTTGGTCACGTTGAAGGGTGTTACTTGTGATATATGTATCAGAATTCAATAAAACTTTGTACAATAAAATTTGCTATTCTGCTCTACATTGTGTTAAAATTTTGTTGAGAATAGATAAAAAATAAAAAAGTTATAAGCATTCATAATCCCTTATACTTATGTGATACACCCTGTACAATTGTGGAAAGATGAAAGAAAGATATAGATACGATGTGTTCATTGACATTGGCATAGGCATGGTAGTGGCCGTCAGCTGGGGCGAAGACATGGACGTGGGCATGAGTATTGACATAAGCAGGGGTATAGCCGAGGATATGGGCGTGGGCGTGGGTATTGCCATGAGCATTGGGATAGCCAAAGTTATACATATGGGCATGGACATCGCAAAGGCACGCCCACGCTAATGCATGAGCATGTACACTGATTCAAGCATTAAAGCCAAGACACGTTACGTTAACTAAGCCAGCGAGATTTGATCTACTTTCAGATGAACAAAACCTGTGCGTACGAACCGAAGTCTCCCGACTTTATTGATGAAACCATCGATCGTTTCATGGCGGAAATGCAGCAACAAAAACAAGAGGCGCTGCTAACCGCGATGGAATTCGCTACGTTAACGCGAAAAGATAACTTTGTGAAATGTTGGTGGAGCAAACGAGAAGTCGATTGCGGACGATTAGTTCTCACGACGATTACCGATTTATGCACAGCGTATTCGATTAATCTTCACTCGAGCATCGCGCAAAACTTCTTTGGAAATGATACGGGTGCTGAGTTAGCGAACAAACTTTCTTCCACTATACCTTAAACATTTTTCGCATTTAGGTCTGGGAACAGCTAATGACCATTTCGATGTAGAGTTCAGACAGATGACCTCATCGAGCAAAGAGCAAGGATTTCAATTGCTTCTGAACGTTAATCCTGACGAGTATTGCGCTCACTTTAAGGAAATCTGGTATGGCATCGGATTTCACATGGTGTTTCACGATCCGTCAACTTTGCCATCAGGGGTATTCGGTTCTTCGATCTTATTGCAGCCTGGATACGTGTACGATGTTGCTCTGAAGCCTGTGCAACACGTTCGCAATACGGAGCATATCGGAAAATGTCTCAGCTCGTATCCATTGTACATGTTTCCCGAGACTTCGACATACGTTCGCGAACTGTGTCGCATGCAGTGCGAAAGCGAGTTCGCATATCGATATTGTAAATGTGTATCGACAATGTTGAAAAGCGCCGCTAGCGCATTCGCGAGATATCATCAATTCAACGATACGTCGGCGGTGACTTGCGCGATAAAGGATCGCGAATGTATGCTCGATTTACTCGATACGTTGACGGCGAAGCAAAATTTGGAGACGCTCTGCCCGCAATGCAAGCAGCCTTGCGTTGAAACCGAATACAATTTTCAAATTACCGCTACGCGATTTCCGCCGACAAACAAACTTCGATACTTCGCCGAACAGTTGAACGTCACCGATAGGCAGATTTTCAGAAATAGTTATCTACTTGTTAACATCTTTTTCGAAAGCACTTCTGTTAACAAAGTCAACGAAGATCAAGCGTTCACGCTAAAAAATTTATTCATGTACTTCGGCAACAACGTGATTTTATTCCTCGGCATGTCGTTCATGAGCTTCGGAGAAATCGTCCATCTCGGCATCGAAATTTCGATGTCGGCCATCAGAGCTTTTCGCATGAAAATGCTGTTTATCAAGGCGTTGCGAAAGAAAACGCGCAGACGAAACAACAAAATACGCGCCGTAGTCGCGATACAGTCGGGCAGGAAATCGTTACCAGCTCCACTGTCTACAGTCAATATTAGCAAATCGAAACCAGCATGCAACCAAGTACTGTTTCAGCCAGCTGTCAAAAAGTCTGATGGTAAAACACTGAATAGAAGAACTGCAAGAAAATAGAGAAAACATGTGTGAAATATTAATATTGTCATGGTTATGGTTTCACGTTTATAGTAACGTGGTTTCATTGTCTAATATATTTAAATTTTTTGTTATTAACACAGCGTAACTTGCGTATCTCACTTTGAACTGAATATGCAAGCTATTTAGATAGTTTGCAATTTTTACTCGAATTCAACTCTAGTCTGACGCATAAGGGATTAAAAATCGTTTTTGTTTTGACATTCGAAACCACTTTGATTTCAATCTGTGTTTACCATTTGAGAAGCCGAAAAGTCTTTCGATGCAATTAAAAGCTTGATGAAAAAAGATCTTCATCGGAGGCAAAAGTAGTCAATAAGCGATCCAGAGAGTTGGAAATTAAAAGTTTTCTCCGATTCAGCGACTGAAACGAAAACTCGCCCGTTTGAAGATGAAACGAGGCGATAAATCGTAACCTTGACGAGCTTTAGACAACTCGCCGAAAGCCGCTGTAATTTAACTATAGTCGAGTACTTCAGCGAGTTATTAATGAAAACAAGTTACAGCTCGTGTTCATGAAAATAACGCATGACTTATACTCTGTTCCATTTGAGATTCGTTTCATGAAATTCGTGAATATATCATGCAGATTCACATTTAATTTTTGATCTGCCGAATCTAGCTAAAAACCGGTGAATCAAAAAAGTTCCTTTGAAAACATCCATCGGAGCTGCGATGGACAGAACCAAATACGGCCGATTCAAAAGCTGAATGCGAATTTGTATGTTAAATTCATAAAATTGTGTGAAACGATTCCTAAATGAAATGGACTATCTATCGCTCAAACTACAGTCGATGGATTGTGAAGCGGATTTGCTTGCTTAACTTTTAGCGCGTAAACATTTTCAGTCGTACTTTCATTGTTTCTTCCGTTGGTCATTCAGTTTCAGTGTCTACCATCGTTAGCGTTTATCCGTTTCAACCGTCGTCGAGCGAATTGATTTTTATGCCTTACATCGTTTGGTCGCTCTCTCCCTCTCTTTCCCCCTCTCCCCTCGAAAGGCTTTCAAATTGAATACATTTCAAACCACCAAAACGAACCTCAAAACGCCGAACCGTGGTCGCGACACGTATCGGCTGCGTCGCCGTCACTTATCGCTACGAAGGCTTAAGAACAAAATTCTTGTCGTCTTCTGCTCTGTATCTCGGTTTCTCTCGGGCGGCTTGAGGAAGGATTTTAATCAAATCTACAGTTTAAATAAAACTACTGAAAAGTAATTGCCGAAGAAATCTCTGCAAATTAATTGCGTTCGGTACATTGTCCGATATAATTTATTCATTTATGAGTCAGTTCTGGTTGAATCTTGAAATAAAGATGTGCAAGCAGGTTTTCATTTATTGCGTTCCGACAGTGGCGTCTGCGATGCAGTGCCGCTCATACATCGCAGTCGATCATAGCTCACAGTCGGTCATGGCTTGCAGTTGGTCATAGATCACAGTCGGTTACAGCCACTGTCGGTCATAGTAGTTGCTCATAGATCACAGTCGGTCATAACTCACTATCGGTCATAGCTTGCAGCGGTCATAACTCTCAGTCGATCGTAGCTTGCAGTCGGTCTTATCTCACAGTCGGTCATGGGTCACAGCCGGTCATAGTTCGCAGTTGGTTGTAGCCCGCAATTGGCCTTTGCTCGCAGCCGATCATAGGTCACACTCGGTCATAGCTCGCACTCAGTCACAGCTCGCTGTCGATCATAGCTCGTAATCGGTCATAGCACGCAGTCGGTCATTGCTCCCAGTCGCTAAAGTGCTCGACAGTTCATTCATCAGCTGCCTTCTTCGCTAAGCTATCTACGTATGTCATAGCTTCTTACTAATACGCGCTTTTTCTTTTTTGAGCAGCTTTCTCAGATAAAAAAAGCTTCTTCTTCGTTGGTCGGCCGTTTTCTATCAAACGAGCTAGCTATGTTTTTCTAGCCAGCCCACCTATCTGTTTACCTAGCTTACATCATGCGTAGCTAGCTAGCTCGTTTTTCCACTGAAGGGTTTTGCTGAAAATCGCTTTCGCTCGCCTGTCGAACATTTATCGTCGGGACGGACGGAACGAACAACGCAAGCTTGCTCAAATATATAATATCTATCTATCAAGCTCCACGTGTTGAATGGTGCTCGTGTTTGGTCAACGTATTTATTAACGAATGAAGTATATACTATTATATTACGACACAGAGACGATGACGCCGTATACCATCCATGTACGAAGCTGCATTTTGCTCGTTTCTTCGAAAATGCCGTTTATGTTTTTTGCGAGCCTTCTTTTCATGTTTCATGTATTATATTCTTTTGATCAATTCTCGGCCCGTTTATCCAAAAAGGATTTTTTCCGCGAGCTCGCTCCGTCTCTCTCGGTTGTCGTCGCTTTGGGGTTTTTTGCTGAAAACTTCCACTAGTCTTATTTTTGCATTTTTGATAAATGCCGGTCGTTTGATGGCGAAATATATTTTCACAACATTGTCGACCGATATATCCGACAACGAGCAATTTCCTCGATATGTCGCACCGACAAAAGATATCGGGTGCCGAGTGATAAGTAGATGCGTAAAATACGGTCGTTATCGCGGTATACTTTGATTGCTAATTTATCTTCTTATTTTGTCCGACAACCATATTTGCGGGTAGGCTTTTTAATCTTAAGAGTGAAAAATAAAAATCTCGACTCGTAATCGGAGATGATATTTTTTTGACTCCCGTGTTTTTTTATCCGATCGGGAATTCGGTCCTGGTAGAAAAACACATCAAAGTCGCCTTCCATTTCGCCGTTGCTGGTTAATTTCGTGATTTAGCACAGGTTTTAACTTTCGTGTGTTTTTTTATTCCATCGAAAATGTTCATGGTTGGTTGATCATTCGACAAACGGTTAGGTTTTTTTTGGTTGGAAAAAAGATGACGCGGTTGCATTCGATAAAACTGATTGGTTGTTGCTGTTCATGTAGGCATAATTACGCAAGTCAGCATTTTTTTTCACTGGCCATTCATTGATAACTGATCCTCATGCTACTTGTCATGGATTTTTAGAAAGGTAACTTGCTTGTTGATCTCAACAGCAAGGCTCCCAAACTTCCTGCAAGCTGTACAATCGAAACAAATCCTGACTATTTATAGCCAGTGCTCATTCTCGTTGTAGGCGGATGATAACATGATTATCATTTTTTAGCGCTAATTTGATAACGAGATATTTTTATATCGTGTTTGAATGAAACGCCACCGCCTGCGTAAATTTCGATTAGTTTATCGACTTAATCGGATTAAACCTCCGAAAGTTCTTCATACATAAACGCCGGCTTTCGCATCGACCACTCGCCGAAAACAAAAATATCTTCTAGCCGTCTTCCTTTCATGCGCTGCTGCCGTCGCTTATGCGTGCTTCTTCTTTCTTTGGTATATAACTCGAAATTCTATACAACGTTTCCTACGGCGTTCGTGTCATTCCTGACTGACATACGCCTTTAAAGGAGAGTCGGCGGCGATGTTTTCGCATCGAACGGTCCGGACCGTAGAAGCCGGTCGTGAACGGAGAAAGTGAGAATAGCGAGTAGTGGAAAGCGCGCTAGCGGACGCCGGCGCACATGAACCAATGACGAACGAACGCGTAAAAGAGAGAAAAAGAGACTTGCAGCGCATTGATCCAAAACGAGAGCGAGTGAGCTAGTGAGCAAGCGAAGAGCGAGTGAGAGAGAAGCTTCGTCGCTTCGCGTTGGCGACTTATATTCTTGATTATTGGGCGTGTACGGCTTCCTGATGTTTAGCTAGTCAGTGTGTCGGTGAGGTATTTCCAACTCGTCTTTCAATTATCTCGTGGGTTTTTTTTAGGATCTAATATGCTTTTTTGATTGCAACTGACGAGTCGAACGACCGAAACGGAAAGCGTGATCCGACCGACAGCGTGCGCAACGAAAGAGAATTACATTTTACGAAATCGGTCTCGATTTTTGTATATACATATGAGAAAAATCTTATTAATCATTATTTAACTCTGTAATCGCTTACTCGTAGCTTATCGGAGAGATAGGCGTTCGTTCGCCGTTTTTAGCGAGCAAAATTACGGACTTTACGAATATCGTTTAGCAAATTGTTGGAATTATTATTGTGATTTTAACAATCAACAACAACAGCAACACCTATCATGTTGGGAGCTAGCAGTAGCGAGGAGGAGGACGACGATTATTGTCCGAGTACTGATAGGGATGACGTGTCGGAAATCGTACATTCAGTACCTCAACGACAGCCGAGCTAC
This sequence comes from Prionchulus punctatus, assembly GCA_034698125.1. Lineage (NCBI taxonomy): Eukaryota > Metazoa > Nematoda > Enoplea > Mononchida > Mononchidae > Prionchulus > Prionchulus punctatus. Next base: position 13,149 of record JAQGBA010001058.1, on the reverse strand, counting down.
AGGTCGAACCAATCGATTAGTCCGGCGATATCCTCGGATAGATTAAGTCTAATCGGCGCCGGGTCCATCAAAGGTCACATGCCGCCGGTGTCCAGCGTGCCGGCGCTCGGTGGGTCGACTCCGGTTCACGGTAGACCCGCCTCGCCTTCGCCATCTTTGCGATCGCTGTGTTCTGAAACTCAGCCGACGGTGTCTAGAAAAACGACCGAGAATCACATCGAACCTAAAATGTCCAAAGAAGAAGAAGAAAGGTATGGCTCTCTTTCATTTCCCAGCATTTTTCTGCACATCTCAATAAACTTCGCATTTTCTTAGAATAAAAGCGGAAGACGAAGAGGAAGAACGTCGTAAACGGCTACAAGTCTATGTCTTCGTCGTTCGATGTATCGCGTATTATTTCAACGCCAAACAGCCGACCGATATGGCTCGCCGGCAAACCAAAGTAACCAAACAAGATCTGAGCAAAACCAAAGAACGTTTTCAAGGATTTATCCGCGGCGAGACGCAAATCGTCGCCGACGAAGCTTTCACGAACGCCGTACAATCGTATTACGAAATATTTCTGAAATCCGAACGCGTCGCCAATGTTGTTATCGCCGGCGGATTTTCGTCGCACGACTTCCGCGAAGTGTTTCGGTCGAACATCGAGAAACGTATTCGGAATTTACCAGAGATCGATGGTCTGAGCAAGGAGACGGTGCTTAATTCGTGGATGACCAAATACGATACGATTTTCCGCGGCGAGGACGACGGTCCGTCGGGCGGACGCAAAACGACGAAAGTCCGCAGCAATCAACAAAGCAACAGCGATTTAATATTGAACAAGGAACAATTGTATGATATATTTCAACAAATATTAGCCGTTAAAAAATTCGAACATCAACTTATATTCAACGCTTTACAAGTACATAATTTTGCAAAATTTTATCACAATTCAACTCGCCGTGTCGCTTTTCGATGAATTTCCGCTTCGAAGCGAGCATTTCGACTTCGCGAACAGCGCATTTCTTCTTCTTCTCGAACAGCTTTTTGTTTGCGATATCGTCGTTCGCTTTCGAAACTCTTCGTTTTTGCTTCGAAACTCGTCTTTGCGCATAGTGGATTGTTTTTGCGTGCGAAAGTGCGGCAAAAATTAAAATTCGATTATGATTTTCTTTCGTAAAGTTATCTCGACGAAATTTCACCGCGACCGCCCAACCGTATTTACTCAATTCAATATTCCGGCCCAACATCGACATCGGTCTGTCGCAGTTAGTAGTAGCACGTTGTGGTTGTCGCGGACACAAATCTCGTATTCGTTTTGTTGGGGCAAAAAAATTTTAATTGCATTTTCACCAGGGCGAGTCGTAAAAACATTTCGTACATTGTTGCAACTGACGGAAAAAGGTTTGCTTTGGGCGCAATTTCATTTCGATTCTTCGAACTACGTGTGTGTACGCTGATTTTGAGAACGAATAATTTACTCGAAAAGCTTCACAACAAGTTTAATCACCCGACATAAATCAAAGACAGGCTTGTGTTTTTTTTATATTTTAATTATTACTCTAATTGGCCGACATTTAATCATTGTGTCGGAAGTAAAACGTTACAAACACGTACACTTATCAAATGAAGCAAAGTTTCATTAAATGCCGCCTTTTTCAAAATTGTCGTCATTCTGATGATTGTTTGTGAGACAAATCTTCAAAATATTGCAAAAAGTTGTTTGCTAACCTGCAATTAGTGCAAATAATTGATTTATCAGGCTAATCAAACAGTTGCAGAGACATTTTGATTTTCATTGAGCTTGCAGTTTATTTCGTGTTGTTTTTTTTCGTGTTTATGTCTGCTAGCCATTTTGACGATTCGCTTTATTGCAACATAATTTGCAAAAAAATATTCATTTGAGTTCCATGAATTTTGGTTCCTGGATGAAAACAATGTCTTCGGTTCAAAATTTATAACCTGATTCGGATAAATCTCGATAAAAATAAAATAGCCTTTCGGGGCTATAGAGCAATTTTGATAATTTCTCCTAGCAGCCCTTACGTGCTAAAAATTCAACCACACGGCGCTCAGTTTTTCGCTATAAGAAGCAAAAATGAGGAACAATAAAAATCCTTAGCCGTTTTTCTTTTTCCAGCTCGATAACCCCGACGAACAAGCCGCGGCCATCCGCCGAGAATTGGACAGCAGAATGCAACTAGTTCAAGAAATGATGAAAGTAATTTCTATGCAAATTTTTTTGTTTTCAAACTCGTCACTACAAATGGAACCTGCTTTTCACTAAGGCGGGCGTTTAATTTAAAATTCATTCCATTATAATGTACTGTAGTATATCATGAACGATTACAGTAATCTTAATGATTTAAGTTTTTTGTATCGAGTTCCGTTATGCGAAATTGTATATAATTCTTACAAGCACTTCGCATCGAATAAGAGCTGGTTTTTTTAGCGGACATTACGTTTTTTTTGCCTGAGTATCCGTTTTATCAGGTTGGCAAATACCTTTTGCTCGTTTCGATTCTGAGAATAACTTTTTTCTCCCTCTCTCTTCACTTCTCTCTTGTTCGCTCTTATTTGAAAGCGTGCGAAATTTACCCTCATACCCGAACCCGAACGAATCGAAGTAGAAAGAATCTCCATCTATTTTTTTGACGATCCGCCAGCCAACCAACTGCGCCGTGCGTTAGTAGCTATTGATCGAAAAGCTTGAGGAAATTAAAAATTAACTTTCAAAAAAAATTGATTCGCAACATCGCTACTGTTTCGCGAAGAGCTCCGCGTTCGGTCGGTCCATACTGCGCGCTAGCTATCGAACTATAGTGCGCTACATATATGTATAGCTAGCGCAACAAGCCATAGCTAGCTATAGCATTACGAATGAACGTCAACGATTTGACATGTTTTGATGTGCCCTCCGTGTAAAAAAACAAGATTACTGAAAAAAGAAACAAACAAAAATTGTCTGCTGACTATGATTTTTCCATGCGCGTTCTAACACTAAATAGTACAACGTCTGTAGTTCATTCACAATTGCGAACTCAAAAAGATTACAGTAAGAACGATGTGTAAGTACGGCGAAACACAGTTATTGACCCATTAACACTCTACAAAACGGTCCGCCTAGTGTTTTAGTTATTTTAGCAGACATAATGAACTATTTTGTGAACTATAATTGATTCAAAGTTGTGTTTTCCGTTGCACTTGCAAATCATTTTTACTGTAGTATTTTTGAGTTTGCATTTGTGAATGAACTTAAGTAATTTTACGGATTGATGTACCTAACATTTTATCATTTGCAATAAGTTGACGATCGAAGTAATTACAATAATTAATAAAAATTTCCAAACCATAAAAGTTGTTTATGCAAATTGACATAGTTGCGAATTTTTATATATAGAACAGTAATTTATGGATTAATTTCGATGATAATTTGTCATTGTTTGTTGCTTTCATGGCAAGGTGGTATAAATAATGAATTTAAGTATTCTTTTTCGCTCCGTTTTGAAACAATGTCTACTCACAAATTTTTGTTACTTCTGTGGACAAATTTTGCTCCTTTTAGCGAAAAATTTCTCAATTCATCTCATTGTCTCAACTTGCATTGATTTGTTTGATATTTTGATAAACTAGCAAAATATTGAAATGAGTCCAAAATCTTGCAGATATTTTTAGTCTACAATATTGCTAAATTTGAAATATTGCAATGATTTGCTTGATATTTTCATAAATTGCATAATATTGCAGAGAGTTACACTTTGTATTTTAATAATTTGCAAAATGTTGCAAATAATAGCAAGTTTTAAAATCATTGCAGTGATTTGCTTGATATTGTCAAAAATTGCAGAGTATAACTCCGATTTCCTTGCAATTTTAAAAATTTGCACAATGTTGCACAAAGTTTTTTTTATTCATTATTAACAAATTTTCAAAATATTGCAATTGATTGACATTGTAAGAAATAGCAAGGATTTCATTTCATTTGCTATCTTGCGCATTTTAAATTTATTACAAAGGCGTGGATGATATTCTCATATATTACAAAATATTCCACCGATTTATTAAAATTGCAAAATATTGCAGAAATTTATCATTGTCATTAAATTGCATTGTCATTGTCTTAACATTGTCGTAAATTGCACAGTATTGCAGCGAGTTCCTTCTTGTATTTAAAAAATTTGTAAAATGTTGTTGATACTATCGACGTCATTGCAAATTTCAAAATATTTCAATGAATTGCTTGATATTGCATAAATTGCAAAATATTGCATCGTTTCCTTGATATAAAACTTTGGTAAATATTGCTGAGATTTGTTTGCAAACTTGGTGTATTTCAAAATATTGCAATGACTGACCAGTAAATATTTGCAATTGGCGTTCAGCATGCCATATATTTTGGTTTTTGTTGATCATTGAGAATTCCATTCACTAATTTGCACTGTCTATTGTCACATAACCAGCAAAACTTTCAACCATGCAGCACATTTTCGATAACGAATTGACAAAATCGCAAGAAATAATACCCGGAAATTAATCTTTTGTATTTTTTCAGCCAGCTCACAATCAGGCAAATTATATTACAGTAAACTTATCATGTTTCCCAATTATTATTGATATGGTTTTTTTAAACTTGATGTACTCCTCGTAAAGGCCAAAGAAAAAAATCTAGCTTATTTAAAACTTTTTGTTCTTCTTTTTGTTTCTTCGTCGACTTTGTGAATATGTATTCGTTTTCGATGTATACATTTTGCAGAAAAGGCTCAAAAGGCTGTCGCAAAATACGCAAATAAAGGACTTTTTCGATTTCACTCCGGATTCTAGTTCGATTCGTTTTCGTTTTTTAGGATAGAAAACTAATGCCAAAGTTCGTGGTGAAGGATATGGAGTCGCTGTATATCGATGAATATCGGTCGTCGGTGAATTTACTCGTTGCCAACCTCGAATCCGTACCCGTGAATCCGAAAGGATCGTCGGGGAAAAAGCCGGGGAGTTTCAAAGAAAAATCGCGCTCGAGGTACTTGTAAGTTGATTTAAAAACAAAAATTTCGATGTCAATCAAACCCAAAGTCAGAGTTAAGGCCGTTCACCAATGGCATCGTGCACCATCCCCCCTCCCGCCCCCATTCGTCGAACCCCAGCCCCTGTGCAATATAGTTAACCTAAACCATGAGCATCCAAGCTACAGTAATATATGTCTTGCGACTTTAAAGGTGCTGGAATCAGATTCGTGCCACATTCATATTCATATTACGCTGTTTACGGTACTTCGTAAAACGAAAGTTATTTTATGTCCTGTACATCAAGAACACTATACTTCACACACTAGCAACTGTTTCACACTTTACACGAACACTTTACACTGAAAGATGTCACTTTTCTGTAAGCCCCCCCCTCCCCCCTTGTCCTGACCTTCCTTTGCATGATGTCATTTATGTACGGCCCCTCATTCGTTACCTATAGTTGACCCATAGTTGATTTGTAATCCCCATGTCCAGTCCCATTTAACCAACATTCGAAACAAATAAAATTAACCCCCGGTGATACCGTATACAGTCCAATAGTTGTTACAAACAGTCGGGTACTGTCGTACAAAAACAAACTGTAGTTCTGATAATGTTTGTAGAACGCGGTCTTTCGGCAAACAAGACACCTTCCTGTTTAACAGGTTTGTTTTTGTAATCTCTGCAAAACTGTTTTTATTATTATTATCACCCATTTTCGTGCTAGCAAGCGAAGTTTGTGGTTGTTTTTTACTGGCAGAAAAAAAACAAATTTTCAATCACCATTTATGTGTTTTATTGTCGTTTTTTTGTAGTTGCATTTTTTCCGTAGTACTTTGACGTTTATTAGCCTGTTTATTGCAAAGCACCATAGTCTGCTAGCTCCAACGAGTATACTGTAGTTGCGTACCTGAACATCATCGTAGATACCGTATGCGTGCCAGTTGCTGCACCAAATTTTTGCATCACTTGTTTAGACATGAACGATGTATGGTTTTTTTATTGGTCGTCGTTCATGTTCATTTTTGATTGCTTTTTTCTCGCATCAGTACGAAATGTGACTACGTATGTGGCATGTCCAGTCGTTTTTTTTAGTTTGAAACGCCGAGCATCGTCGCTTTCGCTTAGCAAAGACGGGGACGACAATGAAACGTCGCTGTCCAAAAGCGATGTGGTGCTGAATTTCAGTTTAGAAGTAAGTTGGCAGTTTGTAAGTCTATAGTCACTGGACAACTGTATTCACTGGAGAAGAACAAGCACTAGAGAACTATGGTCAGTGAATAGCTGCTCACGGATCAACTGGTCAGTGGACACTGATTTCACTGGATAACTATAGTCACTTGAAGACTATAGTACGGGACAACTAATGTCACTGGGCAACTTCTTTCACTGACATCTATAGTACTGGACAACTATATTCGCTGGACAACAACAGTCACTTGATAATACAGCCACTGGCCAACTATAGTAACTCAACAACTATAGCACAATTGAAAACTGTAGTTCTTGACAACTATAATCACTGAACAATCACAGTCACTTGACACCTTTAGTCACTGGACAACTATAGTCGCTTCACAACTACAGTCATTGGAAAAATATAGTCAATTGACAGCTACAGTCACATGACAACCAGGTCACTGGACAGCTATAGTCACTGGACAAATATAGCCGCTTGACCCACCTACAGTCACTGGACAACTATAATCTATGTACAACTATTGTCACTTGACAACTGTAAAGGACAACTATAGTTAATAGACAAATATAGTTCATGGATATCTATAGCCACTGTACACTTGACAAATATATAGTTGCCGGACAACTATTACACTGGTCAGCGAATAGTCATGGTCACCAGACAACTAAAGTCAATGCACCACTATAGTAACTTGGCAAGTACAGTCACTGGACAACTAAATAATTGGAGTAGACAGCTATAGTCCTTGAAAATCTAAAGTCCTTGAACATCTGCAGTCACTGAACAAGTATAGTCACTTGTCAAATGTAATCACTGGATAACTAGTCAATGGAACAAAGGGCACTGGACAACATGAACCAGCAGCTTGTCTATTTTTAGGTCGTTGTTATGGAAGTTCAGAATTTAAAATCAGTCGCCCCCAACAGAGTAGTTTACTGTACGATGGAAGTAGACAGTGAAAAACTACAAACTGGTAGCTCTGAAGCGGCCAAGCCCACGTAAAATTTGTTTTTTATATTGCCCATTCAAGGCATTTTCTTTGAACAGCGATACTTTTTCAGATGGGACACCCAAGGCGATTTCTCGACCCACCACCCTTTGCCAACAGTGAAAGTAAAACTTTACGCTGAAAATGCTGGCATGCTGTCCTTCGAAGACAAAGAACTAGGAAAAGTATGATCAACTACAGTTTAGCTGGCTAATAAAAATTTAGTACACTTTCGGGCACTTATTTCAAGGTTGTCATACGACCAACGCCCAATAGTTCAAGATCTCCCGAGTGGTACAAAATGACGGTGCCGAAAAGTTCGCCCGACCAAAATTTGAAAATTCGAATCAACATTCGAGTGGAGAAGCCTCAAAATTTGAAATATTGCGGGTCAGACAGATTTTCAACTATAGTCTGTGGATAACTATATCCGGTGGACAACTATAGTCAGTGGACAACTATTGTCAGTGAATAAAGATAGTTAGTGATCACCTGTGGGCAGTGAACAGACGGCCAGTGAAGTTCTATAGCCAGCGAACAACTATAGTTATTGAACAACTGTAGTTGCAGCACACCTTATAGTTACTGAAAAACGATAGTTGGTGATAAGATTATGAACTTCTAGATTATCAATTACTATAGTGATTGAACAACTGTAGTCTTTATTAACTGTTGTTAATCATCAACTACAATCATTCAGCTTGCAACTATAGTCTATGGGCAACTGAAGCCTTTGACAAACTTAAGACAATTTTTGAATCGTGTCTACTGTGTTTTCGAGCGATCTTACGTTTCTTATTTTCAGGTACTGCTATGCATTGGGAAAAATTGTCTGGAAAAGGTGGAAGAAGCGTTTTTTCTGTCTCATCCAGGTTTGAACTGTTTTCTATTTTATTTTGTTTGTTTTTTTTTTGTCTTATAGTTTTATTTTTATTAGTTTGGTACTAACTTTGTTTTATCATTTATTTTAGTTTAATCTCTTAAAATTTAGGTAAAAAATCCAAGATTTGTTTCATATGATATTCAGGTTTCCCAGTACACGTTCGCCATGTGCAGTTACAAAGAGAAAAAGTCAGAACCATCCGAGTTTATGCAGTTGGAAGGTTTCACTGTCGACTATGCAGAACCAGATCCAGGTATCATGCATAAACTATAGTCAACTACAATTCAATAATAGCCACTGAACAATTATGGTCTATGCAAATATAGTTGCTGACCAACTATAGTCACAGAACAACGGTAGTCACTGAAGAACTATAGTCATTGAGCAAGCATAGTCTTAACAAGTGTGTGCTCTGTCTACCTTCTCTTTTTCAGATTTGTATTCGATGGGTGGACAATTTTTCTTCAGTGCCTTGAAGGAAGGCGAGGAAATAAAATTCGCCACCGAGGACGACAATGAACGACACATGTGGGTGCAAGCCATGTACCGAGCCACGGGACAGGCTCACAAACCAGTGCCTCCGAAACAAGGCAACACTTTGCCAAAAAGCCAGGGTACATTGAGTCAAACTGTCGTACGCACTTTTGCCTTTGTAGGCATAATGTTTTTTGCTTGTAATATACAGATTCAGACAAGGCCAAAAAGCATGGCATGGACGAATTCATACAGGCTGATCCTGTGAAATTTCCTCACGATCAACTATTTTGTAAATTACAAGCTTTAACGTTAGATTATCGGTTAACAGAAGTTATTTGCTCATTGGTAAGAGATCAACTATGGTGATCATACTAAGAAACTATAGTATCGCAATGATCAACTATAGTGATCATATTGAACAACTTAAGTGATCAATTATTGATCCACTGTAGTGATCACAGTGATCAACTATAGTGACCATAATGAACAGCTATACTGATCACAGTAATCAACTGTAAGCTCTTAGTGATCAACTATAGTGATAACAATGATCAAGTATTGATCAACTATAGTTATCACAGTGATCAATTGTAGTGCTCATTGTGATCAACTATAGTTATCATTGTGATTAACTATAGTGCCAACTCAACTGAACTGTAGAATTATGGCGCCCTTCCTTCAGGGATGGTTTTCACCGGGACAGATATTTGTATTAGACGAATACTGTGCAAGGTACATGGTTCGCGGGTGTCACAGGCACGTCAGTTTGCTCAACGATCTTCTGAACAAAGCCGAAACCGGTCACATGGTTGATCCGACGTTAATGCACTACAGTTTTGCATTCTGTGCCTCGCACGTTCACGGCAACAGGTAACGGTTCGATTCTGTATAAAATTCAAATATGATCGTGTTTTCATGGATAATCTATTCCAAAGTACTTCTCTGACTAATTCGCTGTAGTTTGGTGATTGCGTTTGCATTTTTTTCCAGCAGCACATCTTCTCATTCTGTCGAGTTATAATTTGCATAAACTATTCTTTCACCGTACATGAGCACTGGCAAGTCACTGGTTCGCAGGTTTTCGTGACCTACTTTGATCATGTACGATCCACTTTTAGCATGATACGATATCACATTTGCTATCTTACTATTCAGTCAATTATTTCTCTGATTTATATATTTGGATGGCATTTTTTTATCACTGGTTTTTTTCTATCTCTGTTTTTAGTGAAAAATTTAAGTCTGTTACCGCCAAAGGTGGAAGGTAATTTTTGTAAGCTACGATTGCTGTGTTTGTAAATCTGTCCAATAAAAATAATCATCTAGTAGTCCCGATATGTAGACATCCAATTGTATGGAATGAACAATAGAGAAAATTCTAGGATGTCCTGTCCATCGTTGTTTCGAGTATAATTTCATATCTTCTAAATGCCCAATGACTGTAGTCCCTAAACAGTTAACAGTTCATTAAAAATTAATATTGCAATCATGCTCAATTGAATTGTCATAATGACATACAATTGACATTTAATGACTGAGATTAGAATTCATTTTATTTCTCATCATCACTTATTGAAGACAGTTTGACTGAATTTTATTCCAATTTGTTGAAATTAGTTTTATGAGGTTACAATTGATTACTAAAGAATTTTATTTTATTGATCGCTTTCACCGTCGTTTGCATGCTTGTTCGTTATATTGTAAAAACTTTTGTAATCCTCTTTCGAAACTTCTCTTACTCTGTTGTTATGGTCACGAATCAATACACCTACAGTATGGTCGAGTGCCTGACTATCATTTTGACCGTATACTAGTTTTATGTCCGTTATAAGAGTGCACAAGTTTTCTACCACAATTCACTGAAGTTCAGAAGAAAAACTAATAAAACGTGTGCTTTCTCCATTTAGGGTATATTAATAAATGTTTGTAAATTTGTCTAGAAAATGCACTTTGAAAACAAAATATTAACCTGGAAATTTTGCGTTTCAGACCAGACGGCGTCGGTACAGTGACATTGGAAGAACGGGAAAAGTTCGACCGAGTAAAAGGTCGACTGAGAGCTTTATTAGAAAAACAAATAACAAATTTCAGGTTATGCTGATGGTCATTTTGTACCGAAAACTGTTTCAGAAATTTTTTTCTATTTTTAGATACTGTTTCCCTTTCGGTCGACCCGAAGGAGCGTTGAAAGCAACTTTATCACTTCTCGAAAGGGTATCAAGCAAAATTCCTGCTGTTCAGAAAGAGTAATCCTGCCTGTTTATGAATCGTAATGGTTGATTTTCAGGTGCTTATGAAGGACGTAGTGACACCAGTGCCTCCGGAGGAATTGCGTGCTGTGATAAAAAAATGTTTAGAAAATGCTGCTTTAGTTAATTACACAAGAATATGCAATGAACTCAATTTCGAAGGTGAGTTAGAAAATTTGCATAAAATTTTATACACTAATTAATTAGAGTATAACGTTTTTATTAGTTAATAGCTTTAACACTTGAACGTTTTATGTTTCATAACATAGTTATTAAATATTTCTGTAAATATTATGTTTAGAACTAAATTAATCCTAAACTTTTCAAGTTTCAAACTATAATTTAATAATTCTATATATTTTTTGTTTCAAAATACAGTTGAAAAATTATTGTGATAATTTGATGTTTAAACCTTTATTTAAATAATTGTAAACATTTTATGTTTCAAGGTAATTTATTAATTCGGGACGTTTTGTTTTTGAAACTAGTTAAAAAATAATTATTAAGATTTTTAATGTTTCAAACGATAGATAAATGAACAATTTCGCACAATTAATTATTAATGCAAATAATGTTGCATAATCACATGTACTTTCCTCATGAACCATGTCTATATATGGAAATGGATGAAGTGACTACTCATTGTTTGTCTAAATATTTCCCTGTACCTTTATCTTTTGGAATTTGACATTTGATTTTTATTTCATTTCTTTCCATTTTATCCTGCTTGCTTTCAGCTAAAAAAACATCTCTCTTTTTATACTTTTTTATTACATTTTTTTGGTATTTTACTTAACGATTTCTTGTTGTTTTTTCTTGCTATTAGGTGAAAGAGCAAAACCTGCCAATGATGGTAAAAATTTCCTTTTAATTTTTAGAAATTTTTTCACCACAAAATTTTAAAATTTTTTGCACGGCTTGAAGGCAGTAGTGATTGATGATTTTATTCAGTAGTTGCCACATGGTTCCAATTTTGTTACCGCACAATACTTTTCACATCTGAAAATTTGTTTCGTAGGATGATTTTTTTGCATTTCGTTGGTCAAAGTCGCACCGCGGGCTATTTTTGCACGAAGCCAATTCCGAATCAGCTTTTTGCTTCCTGTGTGTTTTTTTCCATTTTAACTGTATATTATTGTGTAACACGTGGTTATTTTCGAAAGAGACCTACATTTTGTACTGTAACTATCCAAGTACTACCACCCAGCATCACTGTAAAAATGTACTGTAGCTTTTTGTGACGCTCATGCTACATACTGTTTATTTTATCCTATTGTATTGTTGCATGGAATAATGCAATAGTACATGTATTTTTGATTGCCTTTGAAAATAATTTTCCTACTGTACAATTGTTCCATGAAAGTTTTTTTTGTAGAACGAATGATGAGCAACGTATCCCCTCAGCAAAGAATCGAAGACATGATCCGCGTTGCTGAACTGTGCGTCGACGTTTTGAAAGAGAGCGAAGAACATCACGGAGAAGTAACTTTTTCGTTTTGAATTTACCGAAATCCAACTGTGAAAACAAAATATACTATAAAAGTTACATCCAGTCGTGCATGCCGCCAAATTTTTTTCATGAATCCATCAAATATGTTGTTCTCTCTTGTGATGTCCATTCTGCATGTAAATATACCGTGCAAATTTCGGATACTGTACAGATTTGTTTATACCTGACAATCAAAGGTGTCTTCTACCATCTTTAATTACGTAGTTCACATTTTCAAACCGTATTCATATTCACATTAAACATAGTTCCACCCTCCTGAAAATTCCACTTGTATCATTTAAAAGCATGATGAACAGTTAAAAAACAAAAACAAATTAACTGTAGTTATTTGCATGAAGCATGATCAACAATTTATAGTTAATTTCTTTTATAAAATTCTCTTTAAAAAAATGTACCCGTTTAAATAGTTTCTTAAAAACATAAAATTTCCGTTTTATTTTGTATACCTCTATTATTACATGACACCCCCTCCTCTTCTTGCGCCACTGAAACTGAACATTATTATCATTGCAAATCAGCTGGAACTTTCACTGTCTAAACTAACCATTATGCTTCTCTTCGAATATTTTCGATATATTTTTTATTAAGTGTAGTGTTACTGTACGTTTTGCTTGTTTCCGATTGCAGCAATTTCGACAGGTAAGTTACAGAAATCTGTCTTGAGTTTGTTTGTTGTTGGATATTAATTATTTTTGTTCACGGCATACCTATTGTATTTTTGTGTGTTTTTTTTAGTGTTTGTCGTGTCTGTGTTTGTTTTTTATACTTTGCTTTTGTGCAGTTTTTTTGTTATTGTAATGATTGTTTCTGTCTTTCTTGTTTCTCTTCTACTCAATTGGCTCATTTACCATACACGAAA
>JAQGBA010001057.1:0-19343 GCA_034698125.1 Prionchulus punctatus | reverse complement strand
TAAAAAATGTCGGAACAGTGTCGAAATGATCTCGCTCGCAAACTTTTTCTTGGCAGTATCCGCGTTAGAATTTTTCTCGCCGAATTTTTGGGCACGTTCTTTTCGGTGGTAAGTTTAGGAAAAAAATTGCTCGCTTTATCGTTCAAGAAGCAATTTTTTTGTCTTTTACAGTCTTTTTAGTCTTTTTTTTATCGAAACTTGCAAAATATTTGTTTTCCTTGCAGGCTTTAGGCGATGGAGCAGTCGCGGAACTGATTCTCAGCAATGATCCGCAAATTTCTACTTTCTTGTCCGTAAATTTCGTCGCCATTGCTTTCGGTATCTACATAACGGGAGGCATTTCAGGTAAGCGACGGTACGTGTACTTTTAAAACAAAAAATGTAGCTTAAGACGCTACATTTTCAGGTGGTCATATCAATCCCAGCTGTAACTTTGTGCATGTGCGTTTTTGGTCGATGTAAATGAAAACGATTACCGTTTTACTGGTGCGGACAGTTCTTAGGTGCTTTCTGGGGATCAGTGATTGTTTTTACGGTTTATTATCGTAAGTTAGTTTAACTTACACACTTCCTCATGTTTTTAAACCGTTTTCTTTGTTTTTTTACAGCTGGTCTCGTCAATTTCGATACTATAGCCGATGTTCTGCTGCCTACTTCACTTGATTACAACTCGACTGCTGTCAACTTGACTACTGAAAACAACTATTGGGCATTTCAGTCCGCAGAAATTTTCGCAACTTATCCACATAGTGCTTTAAAGGGCTGGGTCTTCACAGGATTCTATGATCAAGTAAGTCGGAAGTATTTTCCGTTCGATTTCCTTGTAACTTTCTACTTGACTATGTTTTTATTCCAGTTTGTTGGAACCGCTTTTTTGCTGATGGGTATCTTCGCCGTATCCGATAAGAACAACATGGCTGTTCCAAATCACTTCGCTCCGCTGTTGGTCGGCTTGGTCGTTGCAATGATTGGCATGTCGTACGGATACAATTGCGGATACGCCATTAATCCGGCTCGAGATTTGGCGCCGCGTTTTTTCTCTTTGCTATACGGTTGGGGACCTGAAACCTTTGGGTAAATAAATCATTCATTTACAAGCAAATTTTCGGCCGTATTAGTCGCTAGCTAATTAGCTTTTCGTGCGTAAAATGTGATTTATTGTAAATTTTTTTGGATAGTCTTGATCAGTTTTTAAACCGGTTTACTATTTCAGCGGTAACAATTATTCGTTCTTTTGGGCTCCGATCGTCGGTCCGCTCCTAGGCGTAGTTTTCGGCGGTTTTCTTTATCAAACATTCGTCGGTATCCATTGGCCATCGCCGGACGAAGTAATTCCTCAAAACGGCCTAGTTTTCAGAGAAAATTGACAAATTTTTTGTTTGTGTTTTTCAGGATGACGGCGATCAGCCTGCGCCACCGCAAACCGCAAATCCGTAAAATTTTAAATTAAATTCGCTGACGTAATTTTTGATTAGTCCTTGTTTAAAAATGTTTTGTAAATTTGTTTTAACGTTCCATTCGTGTGCATTTACTTAGTAAATTTTACTAGTGGATGATTTTAAGAAATGTCTTTTGTTTTTTTTATGCAGTAAAATTTGCTCGACGTACAAGCTACAATACAAATTTTTCGTCATGCTATCAGCTCAAAAGAGCTGAATCGCGCTTCAGGTATGAAGTGAAGTCATTCTATACGTTTGCATTAACGCGGAGCGGTCGGGCCATAAAATTGTGGCGCTTTTTATTTTAAAATTTTTATTCACTACTTTAAGCAACATCAATACAGTAAAAAATTTTGAAACACGAATCTCTATTGGCAGGTACAATTATTCGAACTCAAAAGATTATGCAAATCTAAAATAGCAGAACAGATGATTGTTTATTGAACGTCGTTTTGCGATATGAAATACATGCCAGCGATTGGTTCTACAAAAAAATTACTGTTTTATTTGTTTTTTATTTCACTTTTACGAAGAAAAATTTGGTTACCTAAATTATGCTTTTCTTGAAAGGCTTTAACCTTGAACTTAGCCCTTTGTTGGGGAATTGGTTGAGACAGTCGACGATCAGTGTGCTCGTAGAGTAAAATAATGTAACGATGTGGGCCTTGAAAAACAAGAAATTAGTAAGATTTTTTGCAAGCCAAAAAAACCCATGCAAGCAACAGAAAACCACGTGATGAACGCAAAGTGTTTGTTTTGAAAGTAAAAAACTTTTAGTGCAAAAATTACCAGTTCTCGGGCCGGGTCCCGGGCTTCCGTAAGCCATTAAAACTTGGCCGCCGATAATTCCGTCGATCAAATTGCTCGCTGGTATATTGACGACCAGCCAATGCAGCCATTCCGCTACAGTAGGCTTAGCCTTGCTCAAATTATCAGGATCTGCAAGTAGCAAGCAAAATTTGCTAGAAAGTTGACTAGCAAAATCTTTATCTGTGCAATTACCAATCATGACTAACGAGTACGTCCCTTCCGGATCTGCAGATGCATATTGAATTCTTGGCGCGAAACGAAGTTGATTCGTTTTGAAATTCATACCAGGTTCTAAAACGGTTCCCTCATAATTAACCTGAAAGCAAACAATTTGTTTTGATATTGCAGGAACATCAACTAAAAAGCGACTCGACGTTACCATTAGTTTGTTTTTGGGCGCATTTGGAATAATTTGCGGTACGATTTCTGCACTTCCAAACGCAGCACCGAGGTCTCCCATATTGCAGACCCAAACAATGAAAATTTGTCGTTAATAAAATTGTTCAGCGCGCTAGCTAATATACTTTAGTTCACACGATGAACCGCTTTACGATTTTCGAAGAAAGAAAAGCGAATCGAACAATAGTTCCTTGGTCCGGGCTGTGTTGAAGCTAGCAGCTGCAAGATGACAACGAATTCTTCGCGAGAGCTAGCGAGAGAATGAGCTAAAAACGAAAACAACTTCTGACGTATGAAAAGCTAATAAAAACATCTAAACAGTGTGTGGCTAGAACATGAGAAACAGATCTTTCTCAAAAGCTAGCTGGTATAAACGTTGATTCATTTCGCGGGATTGTTTTAGAAGATGAACTATGTAAATATTTTGAAAAAATAACTTAAAAATATATCAAATCGAACACTTGAAGGTTGCTGTATAGCTAACAAGATAAAAATGCTTGCTAACAAGTTTACCAAAGCATTAAATATGTTTTGATTAGAAGTAATTGTACTATGTTGAAAATATGTTTAGTTTAATTTTTTTTAATGTTTCTTTCTTATGATAGAGTTCGATTTGGCTGTGGACAATGGCAAATCGTAAACATTAAATAAAGGCTAGGTGCATTCGGACATAGAAAGTCAATAGAACTTCAATGAAACGTGAAAAATACTCAACAAAACGCTTACTCGAGTAAAATTCTGTACTTTGACAACGGTTTTATGCAACCAATTCAAAAATGGCTTATGGTAGTAAGTATGAAATGTCAAATCGTAGAGCAAGTCATCTTGCTGTATTGCTTTTCTTAGCTTTGGGAGCAAAATTCTTGTCAATCGTAAGTGTAGTCATTTTTCGTCATAAATAGGCTTGTTTTGTTTTTCAATCACTTTATAGGTTTTGACTAGCGTCATTTGTGGCTTGCTATCGAATGTGATGCCCGATATAAATTGTACAATTATCTTGGCATGCTGCGCATTCAACATATTGTATATCGTGTTCAGCGTTCTAATCAGCATGGGCATACTGTGCAGATGTCCAAAAGTCGTTTACGGATGTGACATTGCTGTAAATTCGAAAATGAAGAAACTCCTCTGAAAAATTCCGCGTATTTGATGTTTTGCAGGAAACAGTCGGTTGTATTGTTTTCATGTGTTTTTGGCTGGCTTCCTGCGGAATCGGTGTTACAGCTGCAGTCGGCACTTCAACCTCGGACACTGATGCAACTCCTGATTTAGTCAACAATTCAATTTCGGCAACTATCGAACAGTATGCATGGATTGCGGTAAGCTTATCTCACTTTTCCAACTGGGATGAACAAAAAAATGCTGTTTGAAATGAGTTTTCTTGATTAGTTTTAAAACTATCATTCGCTAGCTAATTTTTGTTTTAAAAAGCAACTTTCTATTTCAGGCTTGCTGCGGTTTGAACGCTGGAATATATTTAACACTGGTGGCTTTGTTTTGCGTTCGAACAGCTATGAGCTGCATTTACAAATGAATGAACGATCCCCGTTGAAATGAATGAAGTTTTGCTAGCTATTACTGGATAATTCCGCATGAATAATTCAACGTATAATAATTTACATTGGCAAGTTGTAGGTGGAGATAGTTAGACTGCTAATAAAACAAATTTTGTGACACGCCTTCGTTTCAATCAATACTGACTTTATTTTTTCATTAATTAACTATAATTTGAATAACCTGATAAGTAAAACACCATCAACAACATACAAAATCAAATCCCGGCTAAAAAACATGCATATAACAACAACAAAGAAGCGAAGACGTAAAACACAGCTAAAAAATCAGTTCTCATCGACAAAATGAGCATAAGACAGAATCGAATGCTGAATTATTGATATTATGGCATGGAAACGAGCAAAGCGAGCGAAGTCTACAAGCCTTCGCTGACGCTCAATCGTTCCTCTTTATTTCGTTTGCACGTGCAATTGAATAAATGTCCGGGCGATCTTTTGTGCGACAGCACGCTAAATTTGCTCACGTTCAACGTGAGTTTTATTGCTTTCAAGTTGCTACGATTGACGTAATAGTCGTCATGATCGTTGCAGAATTTCTTACAAATATCGCCGAAATCGTCGTACGACGTCTTTTTCAATTCTTCGCCCTTTGGCCACTTGTCGACGGCGACTTTCGACACGCCTTTGACGGCGTCGTAGTACGGCGGCACGCCGCAACCTTCCAATCGCATCGACTCTCGACTGCCGACGCATTGGCACTTGAAACGATATCCGATCATTTTATTGCCGAACAAGCTGCTGTCCCAGCATCTCGGCACAGCTTTCGATGTGTCGTACGATGTTAACCCGTTGCAATAAGTCTTGCAGAGTTCTTTAAAATCGGCGTACGTCAACTTTTGCTCGGTATTTGGATAATCCGACATAATTCCAACTTAACGACCGGGATATGAGTAAATCTTAATTAAAAATCAGCCTTGACAACAGTGAACACGGAAAAAATTACGCACCGGACGCGACACGCAGGTGCAGATTTTATTACTGTCGCCGGTTTCAATACGACGATAGAAACCACTTTCCTGACTGGCTAGGGCGGTTTACCAGCAAAAAAAAAAACGTCAATATTGATTTTGTGTAACCTAAACTCTATTGACACAGACGTACTGCAATTTACCAGAAGTTTTAAAAATATAGTCATATAAAATGACGGTTTTAGCTAATCTTCCTTAGCATTGAATTTCAAAATACCTTGTGTGGTTTCTTAGTTTTTATTTATTGTAATTCCCTCTGTTGATTTTCCATGAAAAATCTGTCGTCATGCTTCAGAGATTTTGGCTTATCTTGTGATTTTTGATTTCCTTTTTCACTTGATTTGTGGTGTGCCTTTTCCTTTTTTTGTTTTTCGATTTCCCTTTTGCTTGTTTCGACAAAACTTCCAAACAAAAACTTTATTCAAGCAAAAAACTTCTTCCAAAAAAACACACCACCCAAATCTGGCATAATGTGCACTTAAAAACAAAGCGACAAAAGATTAATTCAGAAAACACGAAAATAACATTAAAACAAGTCTCTAAAACGCCGAAAACGGCATGGAACACAGAAAAAAGGTGAGTAAAATTTCAAACACAGAAATAAGGATTATTATCAACAAAAAAAGCTAAAATGAATGTCGCAAAATTCAAAAAGTGATTCAAAAAAAGAAAGTAGCGATTTCAAAAAAGAAAAGCGGTTTCAAAAAAAATGCTTCTATTCTTTGCGATTTGATCGTTCAATCTCGAAACATCGTCAAGTCGAACTGATAGCCGCACGAGCAATCGGTCATTTGAATATTACGGAATGGTTTCGAGCAAAACTTGCAGCGGCACGGTTGCAATTGCATGCAATGTTTGCAAACGAAACGATTACAATAAGCGCACAATCGGCACGATTCGCTTTTGCAATAAGCACAAGCTGCGAATGGGTTGTTAGCAACGACCGGACCAGTAAATTTATGAGTAACAAAACACAAACGCGTTTTGTTCAATTTCGCTTGATATAATGCAGCCAAACATTTCGGATCGAGTTCTTTGCGTTTTTCTTTAATGGCAGCGTCGGAAATTCGAGCGACCAGCGGACTTGATTTAATTAGAATTTTCGTTAATTTAAACTTTGCAGCCAACGAAAATATTCGAAAAAGATTCGTCTCGTTCCTTTTATACGTTTTCCAAGTTGCTCCCTGGCCAACGGCTTTCTCCAAAGTTTCCAATTGAGATTTCAAATAATTCTCGCAACGAACTTTGACAGCGCCGATTTCGTATTCGCTAGCTAAATCGAGCAAGACACTGATGTTGCGCCAGTCGACTTCTTTAGCTGTCGGACAAGGAAATAAAACAGTGACAAGTTCAAGTATATCGGCGAATTTCTTGTTTTCGATTTCATAAACGAGCGGCGGTTGCACCGATGCATCGTCGGCAAATCCATTCGGCCCGTAAAACATTCGCTCGAACTTCGGGCTGAACCAGGCGAGCATTTGCCGAGATATCCAAATATGCTGATTTTCCACCAGCAAAGCTGCATCGGCTAAATGTGATTCGACAGCGAAATACGCGGCTCGATTTTTGCGCTCGCTGAGAAGCCACGGCTTTCCGATTTCCTCGAATTCGTTCCACATTTGATTAGGCGCGAATCCTCGACGGACAACGATAGTTGACATTTTTCTCGGCGATTTGTAAATAAACCTTGACATCGAAGAAAAATCATTGAAACTTTGTTTGCAACCGAATGTGTTTAAATTGATTTAGCTTACCTCAGAGGTGGCGAACAAAAGTCAAATTTTGTTTCTTTATTTGTAACTTCGATGGTTGCAGACATTTTTTTCGAGAACAAATAAATGAATACAAAAAGAATCAAAAAAATACGACCGAAAAAAGCAAAAATTTCGCCAAAAGCGGCTCAATCAGGGGAAATTCCAGATTCTATGCAAAATGACCTATCACATTGTAGTCTTGCAACGGAAACGAAACAAACCTGCACAGCGGTAATTCAAAATAAGACTTGTTAGCTAATTTAGACAATTTGCTCATTTCTGCAGTTTCACAATTAATTTTTGCGTTAGAAAGAGGGTCATTAAATTAATAAGATAATTTTATTGTAACCAGAGATTAAAGTGAAGGTAATAGATTAAATTATTCATTCAACAAAGAACAAGAACAAAACAGAATATAGATTGAGAGCTATTTGCATAAATAGTACAAAATATAAAACTGGCGCATGAACAACAAAACATCAAATTAACTAAAAAGAAATTTACATAAACAATAAGCACACTATAATAACATGTTATGCAAGCAATTGCGGACCACTTCAACGACAATAAAGAGTAAAAAGATGAGAGGGAATGAATGCGAATTCATGTTCAAGTCGATCCGCAACGATTTATTTGACTTTCATTTGCTAAAAATACCCATAAGTTGTTTGTAAAATTAAAGTTGAGGGAAAAATTTGTTACATAACGAGATTTACTTTCAATTGAACGCCAGTCATCTTTTCGACCATTTCAGGTACACGCAACACGATGTCCATCACTTCGGCTGTCAACTTCGATGCTCCGATTTCCCCGTTACCAGTGGATACCATTTTGACTTCTTTGAGTCCGGCGGCAAAAGGTGCGGCAACTTCGGCGGCCATCTAAAATGTAATTTTCTATTACAGGTGATTTAAAAATTGCTCATTCACAAGCAATTATTGCTCACAAACTATTACAGCTTGCGTGCAATTATAGCTCGCATGCAACTATGGAATGTTTACAGGCTCATTACTTTTGGCAATGCTTCCAACATCATTTCCACCATTGCAGCTTCCTTGAAGTCGCGCCACGCTTCGGCTTTCTTCGCCATTTGCTCGGCTTCGGCTTTGGCCTTAGCTTCAGTTGCGAAAGCTTCAGCTTCGCCTCGTAACTGAAGTCGAATAGCAAAAACCATCATTGATCAACAATTGTTACTGATTTCGACTCGAAATTCGTTTACTTGAGTAGCTTCGGCGTCGGCTTGAGCTTTCAAAATGATCTTGTTACGTTCGGCTTCGGCGATTTTCTCCATTCGATATTTTTCGGCTTCGGCGGGACGGCGGACGGTAGCGTCCAATTCGCGTTCGCGTCGAACGATTTCTTGTTCGATTAAATTGATGTGCTGAGCCTTTTCGATGACTTTCACCTGCATTTCTTCTTCCTTGATGCGCTGTCGCGTTTTAGCGGCCTTGAAAGTAAATCACCAACTACAGAGGCTGATAAATTATACTCGTAACTATAGTGGTGACGAATATTGGCAACTATACCAACTTGCATGTGAAACTATAGGTCCTGCTAATTCACTAACTCTTAACTAGAAAAGCGACAACTATAGATAATGAACCTCAGCAACCCTAGACTTGTAAATTCGCCCGAATCCCACGGAAGTCATTGACTTACTTGCAACGAGTAAGCTAAATCGGCGGCGGCTTTTTGCGCATTGACTTCCGTATCGTAGATGGCTTGCTTCAAATCGAAATCTCGTTTCGATTGCGCAATATTTATATCGTTCGAGTACCTCGACTGCAGTCGTTTCTCTTCGGCTTGAACTTCCTTAAAAATTTGCTAATTTACTAGCGAATAATGTAACGTTTCAAAAAGAAGCACGAAAAATCACATCGAAAAGTCACCACGACGACTAGTATCAAAAAACTACCCCTATAATTGACATTTTTGTTGTTTCGGCGACGGCTATAGTCGCGTCGCGTTTCACCTGAGCCGTCCTAGCCAAACCCAATGCGACAAAATAGTCCTAGAAATGTTTAAAAAAACTGGTTAGTAAGTCACTGACTATCTCACTTTTATTTTCGAGTCTTTCTGAGCGAACGCTTCTCCCATTCGAGCGTCCCTTTTAACCTCGGCCGTTCGACCCATGCCAAGAGAATGTAAATAGCCCTGAGAGAGAATAACGCAAAAGCTGGTGAGAAAACGATAAAATCAAAAGGAAACACACAAAATTGAAAAATAAAACTCTAAGTCAGGGACGAAAGCGGTGAAAGAAGGTGATGGAGTGCAGCAAACTGGCAGATATGGACGGTAAGTGACCACTGGTTAAATAAAGATAGCTAACGATAAAACAAGTATAGTGCAGTGTCTATGAACAATACATGATCGTCTCGGATATCTTTCAAAGTGTAACTGACAACTGAAATCCCCATGTTGATTAAATCAGCTGCTGCAACTCTAAAAACAGTCTCTGCAAACTTCTTTCGATCTTGATAGATTTCCTACAAGAAAAACAAGAAATCGGTAGACGAAACAATTCGCGAACGTAGTCTGTCCAACAATGCGACTAACCTCGACAGTCATGAGACCCATGATAGCTCGTTGATGTCCTTCTAAAGTTTCTAAGGCAACTTGTTGAATTTCTCGTTCGCTTTTACCTAAAAACATTTCGCAAGCCTTTTCCAGCATTTCGCCTTGCGTCTGTATCTTCACCTAGAAAACACATTTCCTTCGCTCTCAAGGAAGTCAACAAGCAAAAATGCGGCGCGCTAGCTAGCAATTTACTTGCGCAATCCCTGTGACCGAAACAGGAACGCCTAATTTCGTGTAAACTCGAGGGCTTTCGACGACCAGAGTCATAGTGGTGACGCTGATTTTTTGAATTTGCTGAATGCACGGCCATACGAACACTCGACCACCGACAATGTAGCTTGGTCGAGCATAGCCAACTCCTGTCGATAAAACGTCTGATTTGGACAAGTTTTGCATTTGGTAAGTCAATTTACGAGCAAAGTATGAAAATAAGCAGGGATTTGACAAATAATGCAACTTGGAAATTGGTTTGCTAAGAACTTTGAGTAAAGCACTCGTTTTGTGTCCGGAAAATCATTTCAAGCATATTGCATTTTGCAAGTGCGGAAATCGCTCGAACCTGCAAAATGTTTGAGATCACTGGTTAAATGCATCAAACACTGGTTTTTTGCATAGGACATCTAGTTGCCCGCAAATAGTGGACGTTGCAAAATATGTGCGCGGAAATAGCTTGAACATTGCAAAAATTGGATTTCAATCAACAAAACGTCAAAAAAATGCAACAAAGTCAAATTGTGCGCCTTTACGTGAAGCAAGAAAATAAAACGAAACGCAAAATTTTGGGCAGACAATTAAATTTAGGCGATTACCTGATACCACCATTGCTTCGTTCGGACCACACGTGTAAAACATTTTCGAAAAGGCAAACTGTAAACGACCTGAACTTTTGATTAAACAAAGAAATTTAAGCTCTGTTTGTTAAAATGACGTCGATTTCGTTTCTTCTAAACTAATATGATTAACAATCCAATTGAAAACCGGATTGTATTACATAATCGATCGAAATATGCCCCGAAAACGAGGCAACAAAAGAAGTTTCTGTCAATTTTAGACGAGATCACGGCAAACTTGCAAATCATGGTAAATTTTAGCGGTTAATTCCGCAGTCGGATACAGAATGACGTTCTACTAAATTGATACTATTCAAATATCAGATTTGATGTTATTCATTCACAACTATTTTTTTCTATCGCTTTCATGTAATTCTAATATTTTTGTAAAACAGAAGTAAAAACAAAAAAACAAGCAGAAAAGTGATAAGCGGATTTGATAAGTTTTTGATTCATCACGACAGTAAATACCAAGAGGTCAGACCTTTAGAGGACTTATTGCTGAAATAATGCGGAATGTCTGGCAAGCATCGTTGGCTTGCATTTTGGCGCGAATATCGGCGAACAAAATATTGATGAGAACGCTAACGAAAAAACATGTCCAATCACCGACTGGCCAATGCTTGTAAATGGCACGTTTCAGTGAGTGACCTTAGTCTGTTGAATCGCTAGCCGAGCCAACCCCTGTTGCTACTACAGATAGGCCAACGCCAATTATTTGTTCGAAATGCAGAAATCTACTAGTAGATTTTCTTCCAAATAGTTTCAGAAAATTTTGATGTCCAACGTATAGTTTTGTTACAGATTTCTACTGTTGACCCAAAACTTTGTGCAAAAGAAATTGAAAACGAAGTGGAAACGCCTCCAGCAACCGAGGGTAATTGAGTGCCGTAGGCTCGAAATTTGTTTTTTGTCAACTCTGAAGTTAAACTATAGTTGAGACGATGCAAACAATACCCGAGTTGGGTGGACTGTTGCCCTCCTCTAACTGTTGTCCTCATAAATATTTCTCGACAGAAGTATGTCTGATTAAGAAATATTATCTATGTTTATCGTACACGTTAACTTGGTAAACGTACAAATTTTGGCAAGATAAGCTATAGACAAATGAAATCATTTTGATTTCATTCCGAAAACCAGTCTCGTTGCGAACGCAGAGAAACAAGTTATCAATTCGCGAAGGCTTCAATTATATTTTCAAATGAAAAATTTTCATGTTTCATTTTAGTGGTGCGAAAGTTGTCGATAAAGCTAATTTTTTGTACGGAAACGCTTGCACAACGACCATAATTCCGAAGTCATGGAGACAGTTAACAGATTTCCAAATGGTTCCACGTTAGTTCGGACATCGAGTGGACAGGACATATTAGCCGACCATGCGCCAAATCCTGTTCCGCAGTCGACGAGCTCGCAAGCCTATTTTACGATTCATCTCGATCAATGACAACCACATCTTGTAGTACATCCTCCGTACAGTTTGGAAATGCGTCAGGTCAGTCCTCTGCCAGAACATCCTCCGTCGTTACAGCCATGGTACATTGGCCGACGGGACAGCATTCAGTTCGTCAAAGCCAAAATGAATCAGCAAACGATACATCCGATAGTACGTCAGTCGCTACTGCCCACGATCCTCCCCTTGTTACAACAGCCGATGGTACCGCCGACGGTACAGGAGCTGGCGCAACACAATACAGTGCTCGGACTAGACGATGTGTCGAACTATCATCAAACATCTCGTGAAAATTAGTGAAGCCAAAATAGCATCATTCAGGTATGCGATTTGTGCAAGTTGCACTTGCAATTTTGAAGGGCATGATTTTTGTTTCGTTTTTGCCAACATCAATCAAACGCCTCATCGCCAAATTTGGCCGTTTCGCAACATGTGAGAAACAGAGATTTCATTTCATTCTTCTCCATTTTTGATTTGTTTGGCGATCATTCAGATTCGCGGAATAAATCCTTCCATCTTTATCGAAAATATGGAAGAGATGCTACCTTGGAAATCTCCTCTGAATTTGTTCTCTTTCCTCGAAGGAGAACTTTCAGATTATTTAATAGTTAGTAATCAAAGTAGCCTGTCAGCGATAACGACAGTAGCTTGAAAAACAACTAATATGCCATTGAAATCAACTTGATAAGACAACTTCAATGATACTTCTTACCACTTTGCAACTTCAAGCGTTATTGCGCAATGAAAGACTATTTTTCCCCAAAGCGCCTCTCTCTCTGGCACAATAAATCTGTTTCTTCTTTTCTTTGTAGGAAACTCTTCCAATAGTTCAAGAAGCTTTTGCTGCTGGCGAATATACTATCGATTCATTGTCAAGATCGAATATCATCTCGATTCGAACTGAACACCAAATGAAGAACACAATACCAAAAAGTCCGTTGAGAACTTTGATATCAGAAGATTTGAAACGTATATGTATGGATTGGATAAAGTTGGCTTAAACGTGCGCAAAGGTACGACGATAATTTTGAAGAAGCTGCAACTTTGATAAACGATTTATTAGTAAGTTTTTTTGGATAGGAACTTGGTTATTTTATTTGCATATTGATCACCAAGATAATTTCAGTGTCGAAGACTGCCAGTTTTATCATTTTTCGAATCAAGAACAGCCGATGCTTTCAGTCAAAGTATCCATTGGAGATATCACGCTTTCTACAAGTACATGATTATAATGGAATATCTGAAAAAGTAACTTTCATGCATTTCCTTGTGTTCAGCAAGCAGTTCCTTTGGTTCAAGAAGCATTTGCTGCTGGCGAAATTACGATGGCTAGCTTGGTTGCCAGTCCGCAAAATGTTCTAACGCCTCAGCAACAGCCACGTAAAGCCTTCGTTGCGCCAGCATCTACAGTATCATCGTCCTCTCCTGCTAGTCAGAAATGTTTGACTCGAGGTAGGCTAATAAATATTGCGCCATCTATGTCATCGTTAACAAGCTAATTCAACTTGCAGATATCGTGCGAGAAGCCACAGATGTACTATCCTGTTGTATATGCATGCGAATATCCATGGAATCAGCGCTTTGCAAAGATTGTCATGAAATCGTCGGCTGCGTCGGTTGCATCGACGATTGGAAGAAGAAAAGTAAATAAGCCCGAAAATGTCGAGGTACTTCGGGCTTCGTTCGAATCAAAGGCTTCAATGGATTTGGGAAGCGATCGCGCGAAAACGAAAATAGTGCGAAAGATGGAAATTATTGAATTATTTTGTGCATTAACTTTTGCAATGTCAAACGATTTTCCTTTCCATTGCATATTTTGTACATATTGCAACAATTCAATCATAAAATGATATGCAGCTGACTTACTTGCAAACTGCGCTAGACAATCAGAATTCTTGCAATAAAATCAGATTCATAATGTTGGCAATAATTTGCACTATCAAGCAAATTGTATACTTTGTACATAGGGCAACAATTCAATTATGCATATGTAGCTGACTCAATTGCAGCAAATGTATACCTAGACAAACGGAATTCTTGCAATGAAATCAGATCAATAGTGCGGGAAATAATTACAACATTTTCAATTAAAGCTGCTTTCATCGAAATCATATCCGCATAAACAGTCTTGATTTTCTCGAGCGCTGTTTCGAATTTCGCTCGCAGCGAGCTTCAACTGACAGCCATTTGAGTGAAATCCAGTGCATTTTTCTTTCGTTATGCAATCGGCGCATACTCCCTGTTTGCATCTTACGCATCGCGTGGACGGAGTCGATGAACAGTATCGGCACGAACAGAAGAACGGATCTTTGCGCGATAGCTCGTGAGTCAGCGCTTCTAATCGATGCAATTTTGCTTCGAAAACAGCCGCCACGACGGATATCGGGAAATTCGACCGATTTTCCTTGAAAACGTCGCTGGACAGCGACGCTGTTTGTTTTATGCAAATTTTCAATAGAGTATTCAAGCGATATCGCGACGCCACGTGCAGCATCATGAGAATTTCAGATTCATTCGTAGAATTCAGCTTCGCCGCTGCAACGAGTAAATATTTTTCGCAACGATTTCTCAAATCGCAAATATCGTATTCGTCAGCGAACTGCAACATCAAATTGACGTTTTGATCGCTGATTTCCGTTTTGGTTGGATAAGGCAACAGACACTGCAATAATTCGACGACTTCCGTCAATTTCTTCTCAGGTAATTTAACTAAATTCTCTTCGCTTTCCTTGAAATTGCCGTAGAACATTTTCTTGAATACGGGACTGTAGATGGCTAGGGTTTCTTTAGAAACGTACAGTTTTTGATCTTCGACTAACAAAACAAAATTTCGCTCTTCACTCGGTGTGAAAAATACATTTGACGAATTTTCATTCATTTTAGAAATTAAAATATATACAGTCGTTCAATAAAACGCCTCGTTTTCCTTTACATTCAAACAGATTTTATGCGTGTTTATATTGCTAGCGCTTTACTGTCTAACGACTTTCGTGTTCTTGACAACGTTGAAACGTACACGTTGGAAGAATTTTATTGGCACTCTTTCAAACTCGGTAGAGTTTACGCTAGCGCCAAATTCAAACGAACACGCCATCCACGTCAACCCGTCGATGTAATGCTTCACTTTTTTATGAAGTCCAGTTCAAAAGATATCTTCTTTGGTTAAATACCCAACATTGCAGTACGTACTAAATCTAAAGCTCTATTTAGAGAGCTATGGGTCGATTTTTGGAATACATCCAGAAGTGGATGTGTGAAATGCGATTATCTGCGATTTATTTGCTTTTGTCAATAATTAATTTATTATAATACCGACATAAAGTCTGATGATAGATAACAAAAAAATCACAAACAAAATAATAGAACTAAATCACTTAACAAAACATCTTTCTTCTATTTCTCTCTTTCTGAAAATTTCGGTAAAAACTACGGTATCAGTCAATCGGTATCCAAGTTTGAGTTTCCCGTTCGCCAAACTTCCGTTTCGTATTGTTCGTCCTTTCCCATCTTCAAAGATCGCCTACTGTCTTTCCAATACGTAAAATACACGAATTCGAGACGAGTTATGTAAGATTGTAGAGTACCCTGATCCAAATAGCCAAGAGCATTGTAGGTGCGTAATATCTGCCAGTGGAAATGATGTGTTGATTACGCTACAAGCCGAATCTTCTTTCTTCACCGAATTTAATTTACTATTTTGAGTGGATATATTTAGGCCAAAAGAAATACTGTATAGTTGGCCAAACGATGCAGGAGATATAACAAACGGCGGAGCAGAAAAGCAACCCCGCGGCTGCACGGTTTACACTCCCCGCTTTCGTGATAGTTGTATGAAAATGCTTGGAAAATGCTCAGTTAGAAAACTGCACAATTGTAATTCACACGAAAATTTGTCTGGAAGTTGTGCAGTTTTCTAACTGAATTTTTATACGAGTTTCAACCTTTTTTTTATAATTAAAACTTTGAAAACAAAATTTCTACAAATAAACTCGTCAAACCGATTAACGAACCGCTGGCGAACAGAACGAGCACTTCACGATAATGCAAAACGCTCATGCGCACTCGTTCGGCTTTATTTTTCGGATCGAATTCGAAATAAAAATTACCGTACCTGGCTTTGATTGTCAGCGCAAATAACAGATGTTTTCGAAGTTTTTCGTCGAATCTTTTCCGATAAGCGGATCCTTTCGGAAATGCGAACGCAACGCCCACTGGCCAAGCAGACTTATCTTTGATCATAATCCGTTTATTGGTATCTTCTTTGACGTGGCCCGGAATAGCTAAGATATCTTCGATATCCCATTGAGCATACTTGCCACTGTCCAATAGTGCTGTTAGTTTGGTCGCGTTGGGTTCTACGACGATGGGATTCACTCTCAAGGCTTCGTCGAAAAGGGTACAATTCCAACACACCGGTCGACGACCTGGCGAATGAGATAATAAGAAAAACTTCTTTTGTAATATTAACTTTGCGAGCTCCTCGCTTGATTGAAACGGAAGTTTAGTCCTCAATGGCACTGACAGGCGACTGGATAATATTGTCGAGTAAGTGGTACCTATCAGCAGGCCTACTGCGAACAGGATCAGTCTTGCTAATCCATTGCGCATGGCCTCCTGAGACTTGCATTCGTGCTGCTTTAAAGCCAATCCAAACGTATCCCATAATGCCCTGCTAAAAGAGTAAATGAATTTCGTGCATGATTGGTCGAACATGAACAGACGTTCTCTGCAGGCCAATAAGAAACTGCTGACAAGAAACACTGCTATCAAGCAAATCCATGCGTACGATGTGAATGGCTCCAGCAGAACGGACGACATGTTAATTAATTCCGGCTGTTTGACGATGTAAACTTGTTGAAAGTAACTGATAAACGTACTAAAGTCCATCACTGATAACCTATCATCACTGGCTCGTATAGTTACAGCGGTGGCGTCCACTTCGTTTCTGACCACCATGCCCATCAGTCCGAACCAAGAATCATTCAAGCGATAACCGTAATTCTCTTTGGGTACGACGAAATTATAATCCCATTTTAACAGCTTTCTAACCACTGAATCGAACACTTCCACTTCGTAACCGGGTCGGACGCACGAATTAGTGGGCAAATTCATGAAACATCCAAAAGCCTCCGGGTAATCGTCGACGACTCCGACCCTAAGTTTTGGAGTAACGTTCATGCTATAATTATTTATGGGTGAGTGAGTGGAAATAAAATTTGCAGGCAAATTTCTTCAATCAGCCAGTGAAATTCGAGAATGTTTAGCGCTTTCACAAACATTATTAATTGAAAAAGCGCGCCGTAATTTCGTTAAGCAATGCAACAAAAAACTGTTAAGTTTTAATGATTTATCGATGATTGTGCTCAAAGTGATCAAAATGCGTTTGCACGTAATATAGCTCCTTGTAGTAGCACTACAAATATTATTGATCGTCGATCGATTGATCAGAATCGATTTCCTACTGGTAGAAAGTTTTCATTCCAAACGGATGCATTTAGGGAAACGTCAACGAGATTTAAAGTTTGGTGTTTAAAACCAGATTGACTGGATTAACAACAAATTTTCAAACCTTGATGTTTGCCGAATGGCACGCTTCCGCGTTTTACGAAATAAACCGACGATCGAAAAGACAACAAGCGCATTTCGTCATTGACTCGTCACTGACCAATTCGAAGTTGGCCAGATTGGAAATTTTGTAATATACAGTATACTATGTTCATGAGTTCCAGGATTTTAGTGGGATTCGTAACGCTGTTTATTTTCAATGGAGTCATCGATTGCAATCAACTGATAACGAAGAAATGTCTGAACGAAACCGAAACGTGCACCGCTTTCGAAAAGTGCTGTCAACTATCGTGCGCCATACGACCGTATTTCCGATGCAAAGTAGAACCATCCGGACCAATCGACGATGTTGCAACGTTCTGCCATTGTAACTGGGCGCAGCGATCGAAGCCACTTGGAATTCTCGGTGTGGCATCTTTGGTTTATAAATATTTCGTTTAATCATAGATAATTGAACATTCACGCAAGTTCATCTTATTGTGATCGATTTGTTGAATGTTGTAAGTAAAAGTTGAAATTTGAAAAGCCATTGTTATATTGTTATTTATTCTTAATTTAAAAACAATTCGTCGAAAAAGCTCCTGCGGAAGGTTCTTAAAAGTACTTTTTTATGATTCAACATCGGCCTAGTCGAAAACTGAATGCGCCTTTGTTTGTTAAATTCATAAATTTGCATGAAACGATTCGTAAATGGAACAGGCTATAAAAGCTGTTTGAAAACAAGAGTTGGAAATGAAGAAGTTCTCAAAGTTGAAATAGACTTCACAATTTCGTCAACGATGTTGCATCAAGTCAGGCGCAGGTGCAAACATAATTTTGCTTGTTGAAGAAAAGATGTCTGAATAAGAGTGACAAGTCCAATATTTTAAGGTTACCATTGTTGTTGTTGTTTTGCAATCGTATTTGCTGTTTATCAAATGTTTTTCATTGTGACTATTTTTTCTGCAGTTTCCATTTCGGATTCATATTTTACTGAACCCAAGCAACCCACAAAATCTGCATTTTTATCATGATTTCAACATCTGACAATGAATATAATCAAACCTTCATTTTTAAACAATTCTATTTTTACACACTTTCGTTTCACGCAGGGGTTAATCGTTTCATCTTGCTCCTGGTTTGAATATTTTCCAGTTGCAAAGTTATTGAAATTAAAGACATTTTTGTTGAAATCTGTTGGAATCAGTTCTCGGTCAGTTTGTCATGAGAGGATATCAGGTAACTTTTTCCAAACATTCTACTATCAGCAAAAATAGATTTTATTTCACGGTTTTAAAACGATAGTGCTAAAAATGTGGTCTTGAAACTGAATCACTTTTTTCATTTGCCCAATGGAAAATCGCTTCGCCAATGCTGACAATATAAATTTCTTTTGTTCACGCATAACGACTAATTTACCAATCTAATGCTAGCAAGTTTTTTTTTGTTTGGAAATCATTTTCTAGGGTGCGTTACTTTTAAGAATGGGGGTTGTTCTATTTCAGCTTCAAAACAAAATCACTATAATCTAAAAATCGCTGAAATTTTTGAACAACTAGCTGTTTTCAATGCACTTTCTTCTGTTTTGCTTTGTAAATCACCATTTTCTCATAGAATTCAGCTGACATCATACATATACCTCATTTTACATCCTTCTTTGAAAAATAGAAAAAAATCGTCTTTTTTAGATTGCGCAAAAAAAGGAGGAGGGGGCTTATTAGAATTCGAATGGGTCCGACTCGGGGTTATTTTCGAGGGGCGGCTTATTTCTGAGGGGGGTTATTCATGAGTGAAAAAGATATGCAAAAACATTTTGCAAGGCACTGTTTAGTACATTTGTAATGAAGATCAACTTTTCCTAAAAACTACTATAAATTTTGTTTAATTTTTTGTATGTTTTGAATAGGACTCTTGAAGTTGATTTTCTGCCAAGTAGCAAAGGAAAGCTAAGGCCTGCAGTGCAAAAATTTGTTGTCTTGCCTTCGAACGGAGTTGAAC